>JAECUM010009758.1:0-142494 GCA_016617855.1 Megalonaias nervosa | reverse complement strand
GTACACTGTAAGTGAGTAGTAATGAATGAAGTACCATTCAGAGCCTGTTGTCCTTCAGGTCCCATACCATCCACCATAAGATGTCCCGTTGGGGCCATAACAATCTGTAGGGTGTGCCCACTTGCCCGTGACACAAGCTGAACTACGTTGCCTGTCTGGAACAGGTTCTAATCACAGGAGAAAATTTATCATGTTAAAGACAGTTTCATTCATTTTATACACTGATCAGCCCATAAACAAAGCACTGGATAAAGGAATACACTCTAATAGTAATTTATTTTTCATTAATTGTGTAACATATTTTAACTCAAAAATATTGTGCAAGCATAAAATCTTTGCTAATTTAGTAATAAACCTAAGTTTCATTCAAATTTAATGCCCACGTGATGAAACTATATGTGCAGTAGAAATATGGATATCTACCTGGCTTAACAGTTTGTAGTTGTTGATAGATTTGATGAACTTGTCGATGTTTGGTAAGAAAAATTGCTCAAATTCATATTTTCTCAGCAATTTTATTTTTGGCCAGGATTCGTGACATGTGAGGTTTGATAATGCCTCATGTTGGAAAAAAATAACCAGGCTTCATTTCTCCTATACTGGCATAACATAATATAGCATATATCAGTTTCCATTAGGTACAGTAAAATTAACATAAAACATTTTCATTTTTCCCTCAGCAATTCACTATATATATTTATGTTGCAAATATGATTAGATGAAAGATTCATTAAAATTCTGATAATAAAATACTGTAATTTACAGAATACTGAAAACTCTCAATGGCTTAGGTGATGGTATGATGTGAACTTTTGAAGTTATCCTTAGCTCAGGTATTTGGGATGATGTGAACTTTTCAAAGCTTTCAAAAGCCCAGGTGTTGGAATGATGTGATGTCCTGAAAGTTGTAAACAGCCAAAATGTTGGGATGATATGGTCTTTTGACAGCTCTCAACAACCCAGGTGTTGGGATGACATGATCTTTTGAAAGCTCCCAACAGCTCAGGTGCTGGGATGATGTGATCTTTTGAAGCTCTCAATGACTCAGATATTAGACTGATGTGATATCTTGAAGGCTCTCAAAGACCCGGGGGCCCTGGAGGTTGAGTGATCTGAGGCACTCACCAATACAGACCAATCACATCTCACCTCTATCACATGGGTTTGAGTCTCACCTTGGCCAATGTAGATATGTAAGAAGGCTTGACAGAAGGTACATTGGGTCAGTGGTTCTTCACAGGTTCTTCCTCCACCAAAATATACTGGCTGCCAAAAAATAGTGTTAAACCCCAAAAAACCAAAAAAAAACAAAGACACAGGTGTTGGGATGATGTGATCGTTTGAAGCTATCAACAGTCCAGATGTTGGGATGATATATAATCTTCTGACAGCTCTCAATGCCTCCATGTTGAGAGGATGTGATCTTTTGACAGCTCTGATTTCCTCCAAGTTGGAAGGATGTGATCTTTTGACAGCTCTCAATACCTCCATGTTTGGATGATGTGATCTTCTGACAGCTCTCAATGCCTCCATGTTGGAAGGATGTGATCTTCTGACATCTCTCAATGCCTCCATGCTGGGAGGATGTGATCTTTTAAACACTCTCAATAGCACAGGTGTTGGGATGATGTGACCTTTTGAAAGCTCTCAACAACCCAGGTGTTCAGATGCTGTATAATCTTTTGACAACTCTCAATGCCTCCATGTTTGGATGAAATGATCTTTTGACAACTCTCAATGCCTCCATGTTTGGATGAAATGATCTTCTGACAGCTTTCAATGCCCCCATGCTGGAGGATGTGATCTTTTGACAGTTCTCAATGCCTCCATGTTGGGATGATGAACTTGATCCAATTCCAATATCACTGCTGCTTGAGTGCTTAGAACCAATATTGCTTTCACTAACTGATGTTATTAATACCTCTCTCTCATCCGGAGAATTCCCATCATTTTTCAAAACTGCCATTGTAAAGCCTCTGCTGAAGAAACCAACACTCGACCATAATGATTTAAAGAACTACCGCCCAGTTTCTAATCTCCCATTCATGTCAAAAATCTTAGAAAAAGTTGTTCTATCCCAACTTGTATCTCATCTAAATTCAAACAGTCTTTTTAGCAATGTACAGTCTGCATATCGCCCTTGCCACAGTACTGAAACTACTCTTCTGAAAGTAGTCAATGACCTTCTCTCTGCTTTGGATAGCGGAAAGATTAGTCCTCACTCTCCTTGACTTGTCTGCAGCATTTGACACAATAGACCATGATATATTACTTCACCATCTCCAGCATGTATTTGGCATTCATGATACAGCCTTACTGTGGTTCAAGTCCTACTTGGTCAACAGGACACAAATTGTGTCCGCAAATGGAATACACTCCAGGCCAGTTGATCTATGTTGTGGTGTTCCACAGGGTCTGTTCTTGGCCCTGTTCTCTTCATTCTATATACTCAACCGCTCTCAAGTGTCACAGATCAGCATCCAGTGTCTCACCAATTGTACGCTGATGACACCCAAATATACAAATCTAGCCACCCAACTGAAGTTGAAGCTACCATCCATGGTGTAGAGAGGTGCATTTCTGATGTGAAATCATGGATGACATGTAACAAGCTGCAGATGAATGATGATAAAATTGAAGCCATTCTGATTACAACACAAAGACTTTCTCATTCACATCCTTTACCTCAGACAATAAATATCAGCAACACCAACATTAAATTCACACAGTCAGTACGAAACCTCGGTGTCACTCTTGACAGTACTCTCTCATTGCATCAACATGTCATGAACATATGCAAGGCTGCATATCTTGAGCTGAGACGAATCAGCTCCATTCGCAAGTATCTTTCAGTTGATGCCACTAAAACACTTGTGTGTTCCTTAGTACTTTCAAGACTGGACTATTGTAACTCAATTCTGTCTGGTTCATCTCAATATCTACTCCAGAAACTTCAAAAAGTTCAAAACACAGCTGCTCGGATCATCCTTAGAGTACCACGATCAGAGCACACCTCCCCCCTGCTCTGTACCCTACACTGGCTATCCATTCTATCCAGAATCAAACACAAAATTTGTTCTCTGTGCTACGTTTCACTGACAGGCTCCAGTCCAACATACCTATCTGACCTCACCCATGTGTACACACCAGCAAGATATTTACATTCCTCTTCTGACAATCATACACTCATTATTCCCACTATGAAAACAAAGTCATATGGACAACGTTCTTTTGCATACCAGGGTCCAGCAACGTGGAATGAATTGCCCACTGAACTTAGACACAAAGACACAGTGATCTCATTCAAGAGCGCTCTCAAAACTCATCTATTTTGACTGCAAGAACAAACTTAAAGACCTAATAATGTTTCCTACCTTAAATATTTTTAGCATGTTTTAGGTTTTCTAATTTCATGTGTATGTTTTTATGTAATCATATCATTATATGTTTTCTATGTTTTAGGTATTGTCTAATGTTGTAAAGCACTTAGAGCTTATTGTTATGTGTTCTTTTGACAGCTCTCAATGCCTCCATGTTTGGAGGGTATGATCTTTTGACAGCTCTCGGTGCCTCCATGTTGGAAGGATGCGATCTTTTGACAAATCTAAATGCCTCCAAGTTGGGAGGACATGATCTTTGAATATCCTCAATAGCAGGTGTTGAGATGATGTGATCTTTTACAAGCTCTCAACAGCCTAGGTATTGGAATGATGTGATGTCCTGAAATCTCTCAACAGCCCCGATGTCAGGATGATATGGTCTTTTGAAAGCTCTCAATAACCCAGGTGCTGGGATGATGTGATCTTTTGAAGCTCTCAATGACTCAGATATTAGACTGATGTGATCTTCTGAAGCCTCTTGAAGGCCCAGGGGGCCCTGGAGGTTGAGTGATCTGGGGCACTCACCAATACAGACCAATCACATCTCACCTTCTTCTATATTTCTGGGTATACAATGATACATGCATTCACTGACAACTCCTCGCCAACCCCATCCCGTCAATGAGATGCACTGAAAACACTCAAAACTCCAACCCAACCATCCTGCCAATAAGATGTATTGAAAACAATGACAACTCCCCAAACCCCATCCTGCCTTGTTCTACGTTAAATCTGATACGACACTTGCTCTATACAATGTTAAATTTGATATGACCCCTGCTCTATACCATGTTAAATTTGATATGATCCCTGCTCTATACCATGTTAAATTTGATATGATCCCTGCTCTATACCATGTTAAAGTTGATATGACCCCTGTTCTATACCATGCTTTATATCATGAAGTGAATGAGCTACTTTCAATTCTGATGGTTGCAAGGGTTGATGCTAATCTATTCCAATCCAGGATAAACAATAACCATCAATCAAAACCAAACAAACATGGCACAAAAGACATGTACACCCTTAAAACCTGGATCGAAGTGGGCAAAACATGAAAAAATGGAGAAACTTCATACAAAAGTGGACATTAAATGATAAGTCAAGTAATTAGGTCTTACATAAAGAAAAAGTGTTGAGCATCTCCTTTATGTTGATACAAACTAAGTGTAGCTCAACATGCAAATAGTATAATAAAACTGAAACAGAATCAATGAGGGGTCAGATTTTTAAGTTAGTCACCTTTTATTGATTATAAATGGAGTTGGTGTTGTCAACATTTTTTAAATGACAGTAAGGTCAGCCTGTGATCAGCATAACTGATTGTTAATTCTTGTTTGGTGCCCACAAGATTCTAATACCGATTTCCCATTCAAATATTCTAATACCGATTTCCCATTCAAATATTCTAATACCGATTTCCCATTCAAATATTCTAATACCGATTTCCCATTCAAATATTCTAATACTAATTTCCCATTAGAATATTCTAATACAATTTCCCATTAGAACATTCTAATAATAATTTCCCATTCAAATATTCTAATACCAATTAGAATATTCCAATACCGATTTCCGATTCAAATGTTCTAATACCAATTTCCCATTAGAGTTTTCTAATACTGATTTCCCATTCAAATATTATTATACCGATTTCCCATTTGAATATTCGAATACCAATTCCCCATTCAAATATTCTCTGAACAGTATTCTGATTCTAATGTTGGGTTATTCATTTTAGCTCAAAAAGGAATAGCCTCAAACACAATCCAGATTGGTGATGGCATTACAGAGAAGTGCCTCAAATGCCATCCAGATTGGTGCAGGTAAGGCAAATATCACAGGGATGAGCCTCAAATGCCATTCCGATTGGTGAAGGCATTGCAAATATTGCAGAGAAGTGCCCCAAATGCCATTCAGATTGGTGCAGGCATTGCAAATATCACTGGGATCGGCCTCAAATGCCATCCAGATTGGTACAGGCATTGCAAATATCACAGGGATCAGCCTCAAATGCTGTCCCGATTGGTGCAGGCATCGCAAATATCACAGGGAAAAGAGCTTCATGAATCATGAATGAAACATTCTGACTTGTTTTCAAACTTACATTAATTAGTGCTTGTATGAACCAAGAGCAACCAGATTGTGATATACTTGTATGATAATCAGGTAGGAGAACTTCCAGTCAACTTCTACATTTTGTTTTTTTCAACATATTTGTACATCTGTATAACCTACCAGAACATTTCCTGTTGCACAGGTACTCAAAGTCTTGTTGATAGAAGTAACGCAGTAATCCACCTCCCTACCAACAGTATTACCCAACAGGTTTAACTCATGTCCAATCTGTCCAAAAAGTCCTCGCTGAAAAAAAGATTAAATCATCTTTTAATAAATAAAAAATCACTGGATTATTATGCATCCCAAACAACCAATTATTTGTATTCACTGTATTTGTACCTTCTTTCTAATATTTTGACCCTTCAATATTTTTGCACAAAGAAAATTTGCCATATGAATAATTTGTTTGCCATATCAATATTCTTCTCAAAATGTGAAATTTGATGACCTAAAGATATATTTGAATGCAGATTGACAACATTTTCATTCAGGACAAAAAAGATACCATTATTAGTCTCGAGATGAAAACTGTGTCTGATATGAGTCTCCATTAAGGAGAAGTAGCAATAATATTTTCATAATGGTTGCTATTGTGGCTGTAAGGGATGTCAGATCTACACCATTTCATACCAACTAGACATCATAAGAAGTCTAAACCCAGTGCTGATATGACTTTCCATCCAGGAGGTGTAGTAATATGATCTAAAATATTATGCGTTTTGTGGCCATATTAATGTCAGATTGACAAAACTTGTATTGACTGCCTCAGCAGCCATCCATACTGTCAGATGTCAGATCTGCACCATTTTCATTTAGAATCAACTAGACATCATACAAAGTCTTTTTGTGAGCCACCTTGTTGTTATGACAATACAAGTAGAAATAACAAGATTTTTTTAGATGGTCACCATTGCAGTCACATGGGATCTCCAAGTGGAACTATTTTTATTTAGGACCAGCTAAACATCATAAGAAGTCTTATGGTGAAAACTGCATGTCAATATGACTTTCCATTTAGGAGGAGTAGCTATACCAAGATATTCAAGACAGCTACCATGCTGACCATATCGGACGTCAGATCAGCACCATTTTCATGACCACCTTGACATCATTAGAAGTCTTTCAGTGAAAATCCCATCTTGATATGACCAACCATTCAAGAGTAGTAGCTATAACAATATTTTCAAGATGGCTGTTGCAGTGGCCATTCTGGATGTCTTAGCATCACCATTTTCATTTAGGGCCAACTAGACCATTTTATTTCATAGCAATCCTCCTAGTAGTTTAGAATGGTGGCAGTAATAAACTGTGCTAATGGATGATGGACATTAGAGACAAGATAACAGGCCATCCCATAAGCTCTTTTGATCATGACCAGTGGAGCCATGAAAAAAAAAAGTCTCAAAAGCACATACAACATAATGCTTTTAAAACTGCATTATGATTATCACAAACTAGAAATGTGCTTATTCAACTCATATGTCAACTGAAGGACAAGTTTTAATGCAAACAGGGCCCTTAAATTCTGGTAAATTCAGAAAGGAAATCATAAAAACTGAACATAACTTAGGCATTTTAAACTTGATGCCACATATCAAACTTAATTTAAATTAATGAATTCATTTAAAACTTAATGATCAGAACTGATACTAAAATCATATAAAATAAAAGCAGCACTGCAAATTACCAAGTGTGTGTGTGTGTGTGTGTGTGTGTGATTTAGCTTTTTAACGTAGCCTTAACAATTTTTCAGTCGTATCGCTATGATGTCTGCAGTGTGGCAGTTTATAGTGATGTCTAGCACCAAGGCATCATGCCGCAGACATGTAGCACGATGTCCCACCCAGTCACATTATCCCGACACCAGGCCGACCAGTCCTAACACTAACCTCTTAATACTGAGTGCCAAGCGAGGCAGCTGTTAGTACCATTTTTGTAGGTCTTTGGTATGACTTGGCCGGGGATCAAACCCACGACCTCCCGCATCCTAGGCGGATGCTCTAACCACTAGGCCACTAGAGCGGTCACAAATTACCAAGAATTAAGAAAGCAAAGCTGTTAAATGTGACATACTTACCGATGGTTTCTGTTGCACGACTACTGTTGGTTGACCCACATAAACAGTTGTAGGCTGTAAAACAGAACATAAATATGTTGTGTTGCTGCAAATAATTACTGAATCCCGATATTTTGTCTCAATTTAAGTAATTTATATCAGCTAACATTTATGCACCTGTGTGTGTGTGTGTGTGTGTGTGTGTGTGTGTGTGTGTAGTGGGGCATGCAATCCACTTCTGATGGCTATTAGTGCTCCATTATTCTATAGGAAGACAGAGCTGCATAACAGTAATATGTCAAGAACGACTTTAAAAAATTATAAAACATTTCTGTTCTTAACTTCCCAATTACTTCACATGATTTTCAAAATTGTTCAACTTCCTTATACTTTACATATCATTTATACTTATTTATATAATATAATTACCATTTAAATAGCCTACAATTGTTTTAATGATGATTTTTATCTCATACAATGTGTTTTCCTACAAGGGAATGAAGCAGAAGGAAATTCATTCTGGGTAAAATTTTGCTGATATGAAGTTTTAAAATACCAGAGATTTCAACTAGATCACAAGATCAATAACATTATAAAGTTACCAGTCCCGTGTCATGGGAACAACTTCTTAGTCTGGCATATCAATGAGGTGTTTGTTCTGACAGGTATTATAAATTTGTTGCAGCTACCTCAACTGCAGTCCATCAGAATTATGAATCTACTTGACCACCATACATTTAACTCAATCAGATCTCCTGTCCAACCAATTATCAACCCTCACTTGGACAGAGTGTTATTCTGCATCTGCTATAAGCAATGGTAGTTACGAAAAGCAAGCAAGGACAGACTTTAAAATAAACATGGCAACTGGCATTGTGTAATAAGGATATAAATAACACGATCATTGCATTACAAATGTACAGTATAAAACTCTTAGATTTTTAACCTGTTGTCCATATGCACCAGTTGATGTATATACAACCTGGCTTGCTGAGTAAGGGGGTGGATTGGTAGGCAGATAACCTTTCTGTGCCATGGTTAAAATCTATAAATTAAATGAATTAAACATACAGTACAAGTAAAACGAATTAAATATACAGTATACAAATAAAATGAATTAAATATATCCAGCATACAAATAAAATGAATTAAATATACAATATACAAATATGCAATATAACAAAGTAGACTTTATAAATTTCATTCTAAGTGTATAATCCAAGCTTGTCTTTCTTCTCTTCTTTGTTGTTGTTGTTGGGAAAGTTGTCAGAAAACAACTGCAAGTCTGTATGTTGTTGTTGTTGTTGGGGGTGACTTGCTATGAGATAACTACAAAAAAATATAACAGCAAAACAGCAAGTATGGATGTTGTTAGGAGAGGGGCTGCAGGCCTGGCCCTAGGATGTACGGGGCCCATGGCAGCATGTGGGGTCCAAGGCAGCAAGTGATGAGCACAGGGCCCCAAGCAAAAAAAACTGCATTGCTGAGAAGCACTGGGCCCAAGGCGGTTGCCTCGTTCGCCTTGACCTAGGGCCGGGCCTGGTGGGCTGTTAACTAAGAAAACTACAAGAAATACAACAGCAACAATTATCAAACTCTTGTGGATATGAGCAAATCTCGTCACACTGAAAATTGTGGGCTTTTAGATAGATTAAGAGATCATGCTCAATTCTACACAATAAAGTAGCTTACATCTGGGTCTTCCACAGGACTTTGAAAGTTGCGGTCTAGGACTCTTCCTTAAAAAAGTTGCAGTCCCACCACTAATCTTTCCAGTCCCAATAACAATATTTTGTTTTTCCCTTGCAATAATTTAGAACATTATGAATGTTGTTACGTATATGTAATTAAATTGCTTGTGTGTTAGTTTTAAAATTCTTTTTTATTTTATTTTTGTTTCATTACATTTTATTGTGATGATTATTTTCACGGGATTCAATATTTTCTTTCAGTAATTCTGTTTTTCTAAAACATAAAAGGTGTTACATTAGCATTATTTTTAGCTCACTCTGGTACACCGTTTTGTAAACACTACGCAAAAACGATTGGCTATTGTCAAGATCATTTCAGTCTATGTGTTAGTCCGAATAAACAATGTTTTATTTTAAATTTATTTCAGAGTGAGAATCTGGTTCTTAGACAGGGCTGTTCTTGCTACGTGACAAATTTCATTTTTTCTATTACATTGTTCAAGTCTTAAGAGGCCACATGACCTATCACATGAGAACGGGATGATATTTTAGTTGGGTTTAATACCCTTTCTGACAGCTTTTCAGTCAGTTGTATTTTAAACCTTGAGGGCTCGAGAGGTTTTAATTCCTGAAGCCAGATTGTTTTTGAAGTTCATTTGTCTTTGGAATTTAATAATTTATTCTCTAGAAAACAAAACGAGTGTACTTTTTTATAAAAATTCTGGGAGAAAGAAATTCAGTGGAAATTTATTCTGGAGTTATACGGAAACATAAACTGTGATTCAATTGAGGAATTGTTGCCATTTGTACAATGACCACATCTGACATCATCGTCTTCCATATTGGAACATCATCGAGATTCGAACCTGGATTCTATTAGAACTATTTAGTGAAAGGACTTGTATTTTTCAATCTTAGGATTAAATTTTGGATTATATTCACAAACCGTAAGTCCTATTTCCAATTTTTACATTGTTTTCTAGGAAAATAAATTATTTTGTTAAAATATACAAAGCTTGTTGGCTTCACTCTTTTCTATTGTTATTTTTGTACGGACCTACACATAACAATGTATTGGTCTACCACTAATATGTCATCAAATTACTAATGCTCATCCAATGTGAAATATTTAGTATTATAATAAATGAATGAAAAATGAAGGCAGTCAATATTTATGATAACTGTGATTGTGATCTTAAAACTGTAACAATACCGAATTCCTTTACTCTGGCATTCACTAATTTTGTGTGCAACTGGAAAGAATCAAGAAAGATATCTTACTTTCTTTTCTATATTATTTTATTTAATAACTTAATTCCATTTCAGATCAATCAATTTTCCATGACAATGGAAGAAGAAACAAATGACCAGATTACATTCACTTTTCTCATTTCATACTTTGGTGAAAACTGTAGTTGTATTATTCATATTGGCTCTTTTACATACAATTGTGCAAAATATTTGGCCAAGATTTTGTCACCATTAGTTGAAAACACTGAACATCATATTAAGAACTCAAAATCCTTTGCCAGCCTGATTATGGATAAGAATGTGTCGGAGGAAGAAGTGTTGTTTCATACAAGGTGAGTGCCTCATTTACTAGTGTACCAGTTGATACAGCTTTGTCAGTTATTAATAACAGATTATTATCTGAAACAACCCTTAAAAAGAGGACGCAACTGCCACAACGAAAGTAACAAGACTGCTGGAGTTGCGCTTCAAGTGCACATACTTTGTGTATCATGGAATTTTCTACCTTCAAATACTCAAATACACGGAGCTGCAATGGGGTCACCAGTTTCCCATTTAGTGTGTAATTTATATATGGAACACTTCAAGCTGTTAGCACTCACCACTGTTTCCCATCCACTAGGTTGGTGGTACATATACTGTATGTGGAGGGCACACATGCTAAGCAGAAGTTAGAATATGTAACTAAAGTCACACATCACATTAACAGCACTGATCCAGAAATTAAATTCACTACAGAAAAGGAGAAAAATGGTGGATTATCATTTCTGGACACGAGAGATGTAACACTAATGAATACTGTTTTGTGGAAGAAATACATGATAATTATTCAAAAGGACTATTTTGATGTTTGCAACTTAAATGCTTCAGCTATACAAGCAAAATTAGATCATACAATACCGGTGATAATTCCCATATTATCTTTATGGGGGCATTGCACAGATATTATCTACTTTTGATAGAGTGACAGGTGAAATATTTTTTGCATTTGCAACATGCACAATTGAAAGGATGTTGGCATACATCTATACATGTACTACTTTCAAGTACTGTGGCTGATATTTCTTTACATGTTGTAGTTATGGATATCGTGCATAATTTAAACACACATCTGATCAAAACAACTGCCTCCATGTCCTTGAAAAATCAGCCTTAACTAGTGCAAAGTTTGTAGATATAAAATCAGGGAAAACTAATTTTGCCACAGTAGGCAATACCAGCTTCTGAAAGTGCTATGAATGAGTTACAAAACAGATAAAATATAAAAATATGTTATCTACTCATTTTCTTACAATTTACCTTTGAAATCTAGTATTCTTGGTGGAAATTAAGTTACAAATTATAAATCACTGAAAGAAATTAGTACATTTTGTGCAATTTTTTTATATCCTTGATGCATTTCACTATAAAAATAGGCAGGAAGGTTCAAGGTGCTAGGGGTGTAGAAGGAAACTATAGAAGTTAATTTCGAGCTCTGCTTGTTGATGTTGTAGGGCTTAACACCATTTTTTAGCACAAGATAGGCTGAAGAGAGGCTATACATGGCGGCCAGTATATATGTTGCAGGAAGAATCCGGGAAAACCCGGAAAGAACCACCAACCCACGATTCAAGCTCTGCAACTAGTATTATAAAATATGATTTATTTAAAGCTAGTATGATTTAAAAAAACAATTCAACATAAGCTCTTATCAGCTTTTAACTGCCATTATGTAAAACAACAAAAGACAATAAAACAAGCATGATTTCATGATCTGCATGACATACAAACACAAACATACACAGACACAACTGGACAAAACATTCTGCACGTAACTTAAAATAACAGCAAGCAAGGCATTTTAAAAGGTAGTAATTGAAAGTGAATTAACTTAAAACAACAGCAAGCAAGTCATTTTAAAAGGTAGTAATCAAAAGTGAATTAACTTAAAACAAAGCAAGCAAGGCATTTTAAAAGGTAGCAATTAAAAGTGAATTTAGAATTTTGGATAAGTTAAAAAGCACAAGTCAGGATAATTTACAATCCAAAATGGCTGTTTACTAAGAATTATAAGTAAAAACAAAAATTTCAATTAAATGCAAAAGCATCAGTTATCGACTAAAGCATGCTGAGATGGAGATTATGTTTTACTTAAAAAGAAAGGAGTTAACAGTTGGGCACATGATAGTACGTACACAAGGAAAGATAAAACAAACTGGTAACATAGATTTTTACATCATGGCAGAGAGTGGTGGTGGGGGACTTATTGTCTGCAGATATTACATTTACAGTCTTTACCAATCCAGGACAGAATTAATCATCTAAATGAATTAAAATCTGATTACTCTTTGAAGTTATTAGATAACTCATTCCACCAAATGTTGAGGTTTTAATTCTTGGGACATCTTAAACATTTGAATATTAAAATTGTATTTACTCTGTTTAAAATATACCAAGTGACAAAAACTGAAGCTGGAAAGGATAAATGTATTTAAGATATCAGTTCATTATATCAATTTAACTTCTGACCAATACATTCCAGGATAGACAGTTGCCTTGAAGCTTTCCTACAGATAATCTGCACGGCAAAGATTTTATAATTACTTCCCTATAAATCACTGTCTGCCATCTTTTGGATCATCTTCCTTAACACATGTATAGGAACCATTATCTACATTAAAAACTGAATGATTTCAAATTCAAGACATCTGTGTATATTGAAAAAGAGAATGGTTTTGTAAATAACCAATATTATATACAGAATAAATCCTTTAAGTATAATCATATTTCATAATACCAGTCTGAGGCAAATTCCATTCCTTTTAATAAAGTCTAAGATTCGGGCTATCCCAAGATATGGCAGATACCTTTCACAAGCAATGTAAACCTGACTGGAAGTGAAAAAGGTCGATAATTTTTTTTTTTTTTTTACATGTGAATCAAATTGCAGTTGATAGTTAGTGTCAAGTCCTAGCAGTTAAACAATTTCTTCACAGCAGTTTAACAATTTTTTCACAGTTTATGGCAGTAATGCTTAAGTCTCACTGGATAGTTTCGTATTTTGACACCTCCCTAATTTTTAAGTTAGACGGCATGAACCTAATTATCATAAGCCCAGCATTTATAAATTCACACAGAAGCTAAATCTGTAATGTGATTTACATTTACTTTGAGTTAGGCTTGAAAATGGGTTGGCTTGTTTGGTGACTGCCTGTCACAGTTAGACTAGCATTGGAGATCAAATGCATAACTTGGGCTGCAAATCAGCAGCCCACTTGGCTTACGTATTTACATGTGTCTGCTACAGAGGTAAATATCTAAAAATCTAGATGGTTGAGGGGTGATGGAAAGTATGCTAATTTGTTATAGTACTAGTGAACTTTAAAGATGAATAAGGTACATACTGATTCTGTTAGCCACCTTGTCGCAGGAAAATGTTCAAAATAGCTCTTTCCTGTCAAAAATGAATGTAAAACAGAGGGGTTGGTGGCAGTGTTGGTTCAGTATAAAAGCCACCAATTGTATAAGGAATTAACCTGATTGCTGCAGTCAAAATCTCACATGCATTCTTTCTACAAAAATCATTAGTTTGTTTTTATTTGTATCTTCAGTGTAAAATTGTTCTCATTTTCCTGCAATTGGTCATTGTCGGATGAAAATTCACCAGATAAACTGCCCAGCAAGACCTTATGTTTAGTACAGGCTTCATACTGAATGTCTTGTAACCCATAGATGTTGCTTGAAACTTATCGGAGTTGGCTTGCATTTTGTTTAGAGTGAACCAATCAATCAGAATGATGGAATCTGTTTCAAGTGTGTTAATCAGTGTCAAAACCTGGTGAGGAAAAGGACAAAGTGTTATTATCAGCATATAGTTAAATAAACAGTCCTATTTAATAAAATCAAACAATATTGATAAAAACATTAATGAGTAATGGCCTGAGGAAAGACTCCTAAGGATCCCCTTCTGGAATTTTAGTCCAACTATCGAGATGGTACATCTCAATCGCTGCTTTCGATTTGACAGCTAACTCAGTCCTACGGAACCCTCTGACAATACCAAAAGACAGGAAAAAAATAAAGGAAAAAAAAAAATTATTACTGGCAAAGAATCACGAAATGTATACGAAGAACTCTACTTTCTTTTAAACTGCGAGTAGGCATCGACGAACACGAAAACAACAATAGTCTGCAAAGATAAACGAGGAAGCTAAATATCCTACGATAAATAATGTTGACAGAAAGAAAACGTTTTACCTTGATTATTCGTAGATGAAAATATGCTAATTGTAACCAAAATGTTTCCGATGACTTTATGTAGGTACTGTATTTGTATTTCACTCGTGTAGATTAGTCACTGCATTTATTTGTGAGCAGGAACCTTAGACATCCAACGTCATTGGTCGAATCTGCGTCATATGTTTATTCCTATTTTCGGTGTCATAATATGCAATTTCCCTCCATCAAAATCTCCCCAGATACTTTAAACCGGGAGCGACTAATCACCACGAGACTGTCCCAAAACACTCTCACCTACCCAGTATACATATATACAACTTATAAAAAAAATCAAATGAAAAAGTAATCAGTATAATTATGCATTGTATAATTATCGAGTAACATCGGTAGAGTTTTTCCCTTGTCGGTCATCGCCAAAGGAAAAACCCCAAGATTACCCCAAAACTACACCAAGCGCCCCCAAGACTGTCCCATAACACTCTAACCTGGAGACTATTGAAATGTGAATATCAGAGAATATGGGATTAGGCACGGACGACGAGAAAGCTCTGACCAAGGCTATCAAACACGTGTTTCCTTCTGCAAGACGATATTTGTGCACAAAACATCTAAAAGACAATATTAAGTTTTACCTACAAAACAAGGTAGGGATTGACAAGGTCGAGCGTGATACAGTCATAGGTCTCTGTTTGGTAGCGAAGGTATCGTGGACGCAAATACTACCATGGAGTTTGAAAGCCGCTCTGAAAAACTTTAGCAATTAATAAGAGTACAAAAGCTTTGAACAATACTATGTCATTAATCTAAAACCAATACTTAGAAAGTTCGTGTTTGAACCGAATCGGCAGAACAATAAAAACACTGGACCAATAACAACGCAGAGTCCATCAATAATATTTTAAATCTACATGACACAGGAAATTATCAACTGACTAATGAAGAACGGATTTACCATGTAATAAGGCAAAAGGAATTGCACGCAAACCGGGAGAGCGACGGCGTCCCGTGAACGAAAGGACAAAAAAGCGATGATTGTGTTTTTTGAGACATCATCATAAATGATATCAAAAAGGAAAAGCAACAATGATAAATGTACTCTATATTTAATAGAAATGGAAGAAAGAAGAAGACAACAACAAAAAAAACCCAAAAAACAACAACAAAAAAAAAGAAACAAACAAAAATGAAGAACATCAATAAAAATGGGCCATGGAAAGAGCGCCTCCTCGTGGTGTGGCCTGGATACATATGGATAAATGAAAATGAAATGAGTTCAGTTACTTTGCAGTGCATTTGTTATTCATTATCCATATGTAACAGAACGCTCTTATTCAGTACTTAGGATCAGATGCACGAACGGTAACTCCTCGCCACTGTGGTTGACTTGGTCAGCTGAAAACATTTCTTGGATTTTTAATTTTCAGTTTTGGGGCATTTCAGATTAAATTAAACGATTTTTTGGTAAGGTGATAAAGAATTTCAAATGTAAAACATGATTTTAGGTGTCTTGGGGGTGTTTTCGAGAGTCTTTGGGTGTATTGGGGACTTTCCTTCGGCGATGACCGAAAAAGGTAAAAACTCTACTGATGTTAAACGATAAAATACAATGCATAATTATACTAATTACTTTTTATTTGACTTTATTTAATTGTATATATGTATGATGGGTAAGTAAGAGCGTTTTAGGACAGGCTTAGGATAGTCTTGGGGTGATTAGTACGACCGCTTTAAATCTAAGCGGGATCAGTGTTTAGCTGGGAGCGAATAATCACCCCAAGGCTACCCCAAGACTGTCCCAAAACATTCTCACCTACCCAGTATGCATATATACAATTAAAAAAGTCAAATATGCCTTGTGGTAACAAACTTTCTATTCCTTTTAGAATAATGAACTTTTGATCCTTATTCGGGGGTTTGTTTCGCGTCTTTATTTGTCATATAACTGATATTTTTCTGAAAGTCTGTTATTCGTACTTCAACATCTGAGTAGAATCAAGTTATCATTGTTGTGTACAGTATTTGATTTGGAATTATTCAAATTATTTCTCTGGAAGTACATAAGTGCTCTGATAACATTCTTGAAACAGAGACCTGAATTTACAGTGAAATTTCAAATAAGAATTTCAGTCTTGATTTGTATTATTGTGATCCAACAAAAGACTTGGCACATCAACACTTTACAAGCCATCACAGGCACATCAACACTTTCAGCGTTGGATTTAATTTGGATTTCCACTAAAGTTTTTTCAGACATTTTATTATTAGGACTTTTGTCTGTAATTCTAGGATTATTTTTGGATTTAATTCGCAATACCGTAAGTTCCTTTTATTTTATTTTTACGTTGTTTTTCTAGGGAGATAAATTATTTGTTAAATTTTACAAAGCTTGTTGCTTTTCACTCTTTTCTGTTACTTATTTTAAGACCATAGACTCCTAACAATTAATAATAAAAGAAGCATAGTAAAGTTCCGAGTGCACACCTAATGACATGGACAAAGAGAAGGAAAACAAGATCACAGAAGAAAACTGTTGAATTTTGAATTCAAGTCGACTTTGGTTATCCACCAACTTAGATATGAAGATGGTTCTTTTTTACTCTGGACTGAGGAACAAATTTATACAGGATACATTGAAAACAAACTAAAAGAAGATTTAATGGCTTTACTGTTGATGGTTCAGTTATAATTAGATTTACAGTTATCTGCTTTTAAAGATCAAAGTGCAGAGATTGACTTCTGATACACCTGAAATGATACCACAATTTTTTTTTTCCTTCAAGCATACTGCACATCTTGTCAAATTATTAAATCAAATCCTTTTCTCCTGGCACAAAAACATTGCAGTACTTCAAGAAATTAATGAAATTATTGTAAATACTTGGGAGCAACGCTGTGACTGTTACCATCTGAATTTGTGCTACAACTAAGCATATATGCAGGTTTTCACTGTACATCCCCCCCCCCATCGATATTTGCTTACCAATGTCTGCATTCCAAATCAATAGACTAGATGTAATACATCTGTAAAGGGTATGTATATATTATGATGTAATTTCTTGAGATTGTTAAAATGTCATCTTTCTGAGGAATTTTTAGAAAGTGTGATTTTCGGAATTGTAATTTAAATTTGTATAGCAAATAGGGCCGACAAAAGGGGGGCAAGCGGGGATATACCCCCGGGGCCTGGGCCCTTGAGAGGGCCAGGGCCGAACAACACTTTTTTATTTTATAAAAAAAAAACTAGGATAGGCCCGAGTGTTTCTTACCCCAGGGCCCGTGATCGCTCTCTACGGCCCTGATAGTAAACATAATTTGTCTAATAAAGAAAATGATTGTTAGAATGTATGCATCATGTGATTATTAGAATGTATGCGTCATGTGATTATTAGAATTTATGCATCGAGTGATTGTTCGAATGTATGCATCATGTGATTGTTAGAGTATATGCATCATGGGATTGTTAGAATTTTTGCATTATGTGATTGTTAGAATGTATGCACAGTGGCAGGAGGGCAGGGGGACAGTTGTCCCGGGCGTCATGTGCCAGGGGCGCCAAAATGAGGAAAATACAACTATTTGTTATCTCAGATGCACTCGAAGAGGGCGCCAAGTTTATGTTTTGTCCCCGGGCGCTAAGTACCCTCGCTACGCCACTGTGTATGCATCATGTGATTATTAGAATTTATGCATCATGTGATTGTTAGAATGTATGTATCATGTGATTGTTAAGAGTATATGCATCATGGGATTGTTAGAATTTATGCATCATGTGATTGTTAGAATGTATGCATCATGTGATTGTTAGAATGTATGCATCATGTCATTGTTAGAGTATATGCATCATGGGATTGTTAGAATTTATGCATCATGTAATTGTTACAATGTATGCATCATGTGATTGTTAGAATGTATGCGTCATGTCATTGTTAGAGTATATACATCATGCGATTGTTAGAATGTATGCATCATGTGATTGTTAGAATGAATGCATCATGTGATTGTTAGTGTATGCATCATGTAATTATTAGAATGAATGCATCATGTGATTGTTAGAATGTATGCATCATGTGATTGTTAAAGTATATGCATTATGTGATTCTACCATGATACCTTAACAAAGTTTATCAGTGTTACAGTTGTATCATTTGTAAAATAATAGCTGTATCTTGTAAAACAAGTTTTCAGTAGAGGATTGCTGACGCCGGCAATTTAAAGAGAGACTAAAACTAGACTGGGATCTAAATTGCGCGCTGAAGCAATTTTTGACGAAGCAAAGTATCACTGGAAAAATAAGGGCCCCGTGGTTCTTCGAATCACGAGGGTCGTGGGTGTTTCCAATGATACATAAGTGAAGCTGCGGATTGCAAAGTCATGACCTATTATGGGCAAAGCAAATGTATCCCAGAATGGGGACCACTATTTATATGCCAGGACTTGGTCAAGAATTGCTGTACTGCCGACTTAGATTCCTGACTTCCTTTTTTCCAGGTAAGAAGAATGTAACTGGGTTTTAGCTAGAGATTTTTCTTGTTGTCTAATGCATTAAGAAATAAGATATGTAGAAATTATTTCACATACCACTTCGTGCTACAAGATAATTTATTTAGAAACAAAATACCTCTGAAATTACAGGAAGTAATATTTTTGTTTTTTAGAATGAACATTTAATAAAATAATTTGATTGAAAATAACTTAGGTATTAGTCTGTAATATTTAATGTTAAGCATTTTTCCATTACTGGTTATTTATTCGGCATTTAATTCTAAAATCGGAAATTATAGATTTGTGTGAAGTTGGTTAGCTCTAATTAAATGTAACATTTTTATTGTATATTTTAAATGAGTTGTGTTTCTTCTATATCTAGTGTAGTGTTGTTTAATTTAATAAAGAATTGCTGTACTGCCGACTTAGATTCCTGACGTCCTTTTTTCCAGTTCAATCCCAGTACTTCTTCGTTAATACTAGCGATGTAGCATCTACATTATGTGAAATAGAAATACTGATTGATACAGAAATATTGATTGATACTGTCAGTAAAAAGGTACTGGGTCCTTTTCGCGAAAAGGACATATTGATGACACTTATATCTAAAAAAGATATAGAAATGCTGTGTAAAATGAGTTCCTAAACAAAATAATGTTATTTGTGAAATAGAAATATTGATTGAAACTGTTAGTAAAATCATCCTAGGTCCATTTTGCAGAATGAAGTCCTTTCCACAAAAAGGAGTTCTGGTCGCACTTTAAACCCGCCGGTTGATTTGGGTCTGCGTCGGTGTAAAACTTCGCCTAACTCTTAGTATAATCCAAAATGGATGACAAGAGGTGGAAAACGAACAGATTGTTTGAAATGTTGTCTTTAACGGAAATCCAGAATGGTATCAACATATTACTTTGTTTACCCAATACATACAGTTAGTGGGCAGTTAGTGGTGAACATGCGAGACAAAGGGGGAGACGTGATAAAGCAAAAGGTAGATGCAGACATCGCATCGGACACAGTTACCCTTGAGTTCTTCCAACAAGACGGGGTCCTCATTACACAGTTTATTGACTTTAAATCGGTAATTAAAAATTATACAAGTTCTGTGCATGCTTTATGATGAGATAATAAATAAAACGATGTTTGCCTTCTTCCACAGCCTGGACACAGGAATTCAATTATCAGTCTTGGCCTCACACAGGAGTCTGACGCTTTATCAATAAAGTACGATGAAATCTCTGACAACACGAAATCACCTTGTCGGTACAGTAAATTAGCACAAGGTGTGCAAGCGTGACCCCAACCATCACCTCGATTCGACTTTTGTCACGCGTCTGTTATCGTTTCAGACTCGCAAGAAGACTGAAAAAGCTATACATATCCATTCAAAGAACAGTAACGTACCAACGCATAACTCTCGGACGACCATCGCATGAACCCAATCCAGCGAATTAACCTTTATTTTTACCATTATGGCCACAAAGTCTTTCTACAGGTCTCCATCAGGCGGAAGTGGACTCCTTTGGACTCACTTTCCTTAGTTGCGACCGACCGGGATATTGTTTTTTATCTTTCTTACTTTCTTTATGTGACCCGGAGTGGTCTTATGGGGAGAATCGGGTGGGTTCAAATCCCACTTGGGCTAACCTACTAGGTCAGTCACGCTAATACTATAGTCTACAATGTAAGACCTCGACACTGATATTTACGTTTTGGGCCTCTAGGTCTTACTGCCAAAGTAACGGCACTGTATAGAATATTCCAATGTCCATTGGCCTACATTTCACTTGGCTGGAATGCGATGGAAGCTGGGAATACCAAAATCGGTTAAAAGGATAAGAATCTTGAATGAAATGAAGCTATCTAAACTTTCTTCAATATTAATGTATTTTTATTTGTTTAGTTAAATTAATATACTTCAACTTAACCCGATTTTGGTATTCCCCACTTCCATTGCATTCCAGCCAACTGAAATGTAGGCCAACATTTATTGGCTGCCAGTTGTGTGAGATATTCCTGAAAATTTGACTTTCATTACGATGTTAGTCGACATCAAAACATGCTGCACAGTGCTGTTACTTAGGCAGTAAGACCTAGTCATCCAAAACATAAATATCAGCATCGAGGTCTTACATTGTAGGACTAGCTGGTACATGTACCACTATGGAAGAAAAAGCTATATGGAATATGTAGTAATAGAAAACAGTTCTTGTATGGTTTTCATTTTAAAACTTTTAGATGATTTTTTTTTTATTGGTTGCTTTTAAATCTGGATATCATATGTGAATACCTGTCATTTATTGATTAATGTTTTTATATATTTCTCAAGACAACGTACAGTACTGATTATTTGTTCCTGTAATTTTTTTTTTTTCGCTGCAGGCACAAAATTGTTTAATGTCAGGAGACATTTACACTTAGGGAGGAAGTGACCCAGGTGCGTGTTTGTCATGAGTGAGCACACGAGTGAGTGATCAATAAGTGCATGAAGGGGACAATAACGTCGAGTGCCTGGCACCTAATAAAAGCCCTAGGCACTCGTCATATCATCTCTGGACGAACGACATCTTATTCATTTTGTACACGCTTATGGTGGCGAATACAATTCGCAAGAATTGTAGCATCTGAATATTTAGGATCTTCATGTCTGGTGGGTTGTCATTTATGTGTTATCGTGTTGCTATATTGAAATACTGGCATGCAGGTTGTGTATCTTATTTGTCTCATTTGTAGTGTTGTATATTTAAGTATTTGTTCCGTTTTGTTTTAGTATCGTATATTAAGTATTTGTTCTGTGTCATTGTAGTTTTTTTTTTGTTTTTCTTTTATCTCTTATGCTGACAGAAAATAAACCCCATGACCCGAGGGTGTTATAGTTGCTTCTTTTTGTACAATGCCCGACTGACATTGAACTTCTAGAGAATTTATGTTGTCAACTGATATAATGGATTAAATAGGTTTTCTTTGGTTATAAATCATAGCAAGAATATTTTTAGTGTTTGGCTGAGATCTTGGGTACCTTATTCCTACAATGTAAGACCTCAACCCTGTTACGTTTTGGGCGTCGAGGTCTACTGCCTAAATAACAGTGCTGCGTACCCTGTTCTGATGTCGTTTAACATTGGAACGACAAGTCAAATTTTCAGGAATATTTCACACACTTGGTGGCCCATATCGGTGCTTTTTTTTTCACAAAAATTAAAGTTAATGTTTTAGTCAGACTGTACTTACTCTGATGTCTTTTTCCTAACAAATTCAGATTCCCACACAAGCAAATGGACGTTTTCAAGTTCTGTTGACCTACATTTCAGTTGGCTAGAATGCAATGGAAGTGGGGAATACAGAAATCAGTTAAAAGAATCTTGAACGAAACGAAGCTTAGTCTGAACACTTTCTTTATTAATATATATATATAATAATAATATATATTTTGTTTGTTTCCTTAAAGAAGCATACTTCAACATAACCCGATTTCGGCATTCCTGGCTTCCAGCCAGCTGGACATTAGCAATCTGGTATTACAACAATTCACACATAATGTTCTGAATCACTGCAATGAAAAAAGGTACATGTATTGTTATTGGGACTCATATTTTTTCAAGGATGAATTCCAACGTTTATCAAAGAAGGGGTCCCAGACCACAACTTTCAAAATCATCTGGAGAGACCTCTGTGTTTGTGTACATACATTTACTAACAGATGCCCCAGCATACTAAAGGCCTGAATGCCCATAAGACACATTTCATTGTGAGGGTGTACAGGGTTGGCTCTGGCTTTAAAAAAGTTGTCGCCAAAAAAATCGCCAACCTCAATATTTTGTCGCCAGTTTTCAAAAAATTGTCGCCATTTTCATAATACATTACTATCTGTTTATCTCAGCACCCTCGGGACCAAGGTAATATTGTCGACGTAAGTGGATGTTTAGATTGGGGGGGGGAGCTGAAAATAATTGAAATTTCATATACCATATTTTATGTAATTTTTCATACCCTTTAATTTTTCGTACACAATCCAGTTATCAAAATAATAATTATTTAAATGTATCATAATTTTTCGTACATATCACTTTGTATTATTTGAAAAATTCATTAAATTATCAGACATAAAATTTCCACTAAGAAGGTTTACGTTTGCAGAAAAGGTCAAAAATACCATATTCCCATTTTGTTTTTACAAAAATTAATGATTAATTGTTGGTGAGAAAATATAATGATTGATGCAAAAGCATGGGCAGCCACAGCATAGGTCAAGGGGGGTCACATGGCTCCCTTGGAAATCATACTGCAATATATGTTCCGACAAGTTTAATCATGCAAATGATGCTGATAATATGTCACAAGATTCTGTTCAAAACACTTAGTAAATATTAGCTTTAGTTTCAGAGTGCTTACTATACTAACTCTCCCGGCCGTGACTGACTGACCCCTCCCCCTTTTGCAAAAGATCCAGCGGGTGCCCATGTGCATAAATGCTTATTGTCATTACAGTATCTACTGGTGTTTATGTACAAATGGACAAAGGACTTTACAGACCATACCTTTAAATATTATCGTTAATTAGTTCTCCTTATTAAGTCCGTCACCGTAACAAAACACCACGTGCATTTTAAAACGAGTTTGGAAGCCCTTTGATGTTTTCTTAACCAACAAAAATTACATCTCAGTACATGCTAAAGTGAAGACCACAGACCATTAGTCAACTACCGGTAGTCTTATTGTTTCATTAGTCATACAAACATAAAATATAAAAACCTTGTCATTTTCCATTGTAAACTTGAAAGTCACGGACTCCGTTAAATCGATTCGTATATATACATATACTATCTTTTAAGTGCTTCTTCTGTTTTGACTTGGATATAATTAACATTTTATTGCAAATCTATTCTACAATATACCCCACTATTATCTTTATTGGCGAGTTCAAATAGCAAGTAATGCATATGATCGCTTGTCCTTCTAACATCTGCTATATGGACAGCGGCTTCAATAGCACATTGACAGATTTTCATTTTCCTAAAGCGAGCCTCATTTTCCTACTGGCAGCCTCGCTGATTTGACCTCTTCAGTCGATTCTTGCCCTCAGTCTGGTTTCAACCAAAGCGCTAAGCATGTTTAATTACCATGTAAATAACACTGCATAGCCATGTGGTTGTTGTGACAATGTACATCGTAATTAAAACAAGAATGAATCGTTGATTTTGCAGTGTTTATTACTAATGGAATGTAGTAGGTCGTAATATATGAGGATTATCTCACTCATCAGGTAATTGAAAATAGTCTTTTTTCTCTTTGCAAAAGCTACAAATAAAAACCACACTGAATATATACGGTCTTGTATACTGAAAAAATTTTGTTTTGTTTGATTGATCTCTCTCTGGTGCGCGCACACACACACACATGTACGCACTCATGCGCATTAACTTAAACGTGATTTCAGGTTCTTTATTTTTTATTGTAATTTGATAATGAGATTATTGTTGCGGTAACAACTTGCACTTAATTTTTTGACAGTGTGGACTTGTATCGTTGCATACTATTTACCAATAAATAATACCCATAACTTATACATGTTCAAACCATCTTAATCATTTTGCCAGTATTACACAACATAACACATACATATGTTCTAAATGCAAACGAGCTTGCACACTGAGACATAATCCTCTCTTTCTCTCTCTCTCATTCACTAATAACAAAATCGTTTTGAGTATTTTTGTTTTTATTGCAATTAGATTCTTGAGTTGAGAGCAGAATGAGACAGAAAATATACATTTACTTTGTATGTTTGTACCGTTAGGTTGTCAAGTAACGTGTGTTCTGTAGAACTTGTTCTGGTACGATCCCTTTATTTTTCGTACACAGTCAGTACCACCAAATGATAATTATTTATTTTACATATAATTTTTCGTACACTGAAATTAATAATTATTTTTTCGTGTACGAAAAATTACATAAAATACGGTACAATTAAAATGTTTTTAGGTGACAGATCTGTCATTGGTGACTAAGATTTAGAGAGAGAGAGAGAGAGAGAGGGAGAAAAAACCAATGGAAATTTTGATTAAATGAAGACAGCTAGTCTGAAATACACTTGTATATTGACAATTTACATTTGTGTAGTACACTCCACAATGTGTTAAATAATGTACATGTATATGAAAAATCCATGAATTTGAGCATTAATTAGATATGTTAGAAAATTCATTTATCACATTGGAAAATGCAATTAACACTTACGTATAAAAAAAATGGTAGTCCTCATTTGATCTATATCCCATTCTCAACAAACATGTTTTGCAAAACAATTCACACTGATATTCATTATCCTAGTAGCAGTGGCTGTTTAGTTGTTTACATGTACCTGTACTTAAACTGGCCTTGATTTTGGTAAGCCAGAGAAAACTACTATGATGCTGAGGCTTCCAAGAGGATGAGGTTCTTCATAGGGAAATGAAAACGTGAACAAATTAAAAAGTTTAGCAAACATTCTTGCGAGATGTCCCACCTTCATTTAATTTGATGGCCAGATATATATTGTTTCAAAATATTGATACAATAATTTGGGTTTTACACCGCAATTGGTAGCGATCGTAAGCATGAACTTTTTGTTGCAAACAGGAAACTTTCATGGCACAATAAATATGTTCCAATTACTAGGAGAAATGAAAAAATGCTTTTATTTAAGTTTGTTGCCGACTTCCTTTCATCAAAGGTCTTTGGCTTGCTTTGATGAAGGTACATTTGTTGAAGGTACCACTAAAGGCCCTCTTTGAAGGACCAAACAAATACCCGTTATTGCTGTGGCAACATCAAATAATTGTAGAACATTGAGATAGAATTTGTTTCCATTTGCTTTGTATATATACAGAATGATCAGTGATTCAAAGGTAATCAGTTTTCTTTGAAGTTTCAGCAAAACTATTTTTTTTTTCTGGTACATTTTTCGAAAAGAAAAAATATTGCCATTGTTGATTGTAGTCGTTCCCATTCCAGCCTTCAGAGGTTGTTGATTGTAGCTAGTCAGGTAGCATGAATATTTTGGTTATATTACGGCATACAGTACTAAGGCCAGACAGCAGCATAAGCAGATTATGATATAACAATGCTGTGTTAGGGTGGTTTGTCAATATGAATAAAGGTTTTGTTTATTTAACAATAGATTCCAGTGCAATTTTATCTCCAAGTTTGCAGCTTCCTGTCATGGTGCCATTGAATTTCTCCACTCCAAACCCCAAGACTGTTATAGTTTTTAACAGCCAAAAATGTTGTCGCCAAAAAATTCGCCAGATAGTATATTTTGTTGCCAATAAGGAAAAAAATTGCAATTTGTGACTTTGGAGCAAACCCTGGGTGTACATCCTGATGACTTCAGGGCTGGTGCCTTTACACCCAAATGAATGGTCTCAGATATCACCTCAAAATATGTACCTAAGGATACAATTTGTTTTCCTCACAATTGGCAAGGTATTATAAATGGATTATTCACTCGTCAATAACTGTTACCATGACTAATTACTTACTTATTTGGTACACCTCTGTTCAATCGTACATGTACCATAAAACCCTGTGCATACATGATAACTTGAGTACACCAGCAAATATTGTCACATTTTCTTTCTGCAATTAAGTTCCAGCTGAGTATATCTCTATGCATTCATTACATCAATTCAGGCATTTATTACATGAATATAGACATTATTTTGTGTCATTTTCAGGATATTCAGATATTTCGTGCCTATGTTCCTTGGGAGGAGGAACGTGGAGTTGTCCTTGCCAAGCCTCAGATGCTTTGCTTTGTGATTCGTTTTGGCAAGAATGAATTCATCTCTTCAGATGCAATGTCCAAGTTAAGACAGGTGAGACTGAAGCGACATTATATCATGCTGAGGCCATTGTCATGTCTCGAGACACCATATGGCCAACCAGACATGCTGTCTGTAGAATTAAAACACATAAGTCGACTACATTAATCAGTCAGCTACCACATCTTTCTTAAGACTATCTGCTGTAGAGAAAGACATTTAAAAATTTTTTTAGTTTCTTAGAAATTCTGTGATAAACTGAAGTTTAGATCTGCTAAAGATATCATGTAGCTGTCCGTATGTAAAGTGGTGATACATATTGACAAAATGAATTCATTTCACATATTCAGCATTTAAAAATCCTGATCTTGTATGGATTGTTAATTTTATGAGACCATTCTCCTAGTTTCATTACAAAGAAGTGATCTATATTAGTAATTTTACCAAATTATGCTTAAAGTTTCAAGATAAAAAAAACATCCTTTATATTTTCATTTAGAAAAATCCAACTGCTATTCGAATACCAGAGGAGGAAAAAGGTCTAGAGACTCACATCATGGACTTGGAATTGGATTTATCAGCTACAGAATCATTGCAGACTCTAAGTCCACATATTTACAACATCTGCAAGGAGGCACCTGAATCAACCTACACGAAGGAATCGGACCTGAATATAGTTGCCCGCAGTAAGTTGATTTCTTAGGCCACTGTTCTTGATGAGCAAGGTTTCGAGAGCTGAAAATCATAACATTTATGAAAAGAACAAATATACAGTATTTGAAAAGAGAATTTAAGATCTTGATTTCGTTTTATGTTCTATATGAAATTCAGAATGAATGACAAAAATAGTTACCTTCCAATAAATTATTTTCAATATATATCGGACAACTGGCCAGTGTTGACATTTAGCGCTATGTAAGTAAGTCACTTTGCTTGTCTTCTGCATGATATAACCAGTTTGATTTCCAAAAATGTTGAGTGGTATTATCATTTAAAATTTTTCAGGCGCAGTTATATTATTGGTGACAGGCAAGGAGTGATGAAAACAGCTGAAAGATAATAAATATTATTAGATAAATAATTTTCTGTTTTGATTGTCCAGTGGAGAGAGAGATATCAGATCGCATTTGTGTATTTTTTTGCAATTTATCAGCACATGATAGGCTGTACATTGTGGCCAGTATATTTGGTTGAAGAACCTAGAAACACCCTGGGAAGAACCACTTGCCCACAGGAATATTTTATCAAGCTTTCTCACATAACCTTGCTAGCAGAGCCAATACTCAAACCCATGTGGACAAAGTGAGATGTGAGTGATCTGTAAAGGTGAATACGTAGGCAACTCAGCCACCTATGGCCCTTGAGAGTTGTATCAGACCTAGTTAATGAACAATGCGATGTACAGTACATTATTTATACTTTATTCCGATTTCATAAGCATCTAATCTTTCATAGCAAGTTTACTTGACAGATACATGATACACATTTTAGTTCTGAAGATTCTTTAGTTTGCATTCATACACACAAATCAATGTATATAGTACCTTTAGACATGAAGAATAAAAGAACACTAGATTCTGACAGATACCAATTTCTAATAATTATAATGTAGTCGTGCATCTTACAGTATCATAAAGTATTTACTACATCGCTGGTACAGCGTAAGGTTTAACGCGTTCTCATTTCATATTAATCACTGAAAACTTAGCTGTGTTGGGTCTTGCAGTTACTAATATTAGAAAAACACTTATACAACTTTATCTCAAAACAGCTGAACAGAATTTATTAGAATTGAGAGACAGGATTCTGGCTTTTCTTTAGATGGTTGAGCTTTAGTTTCTTTATATGAATTTGGAGGACTCATTGTACAGTTGAAATCCGTCACTATTATTATTATTATTGAAGCTTCTGGAAAAGACAGTAACACATGGATATCCAGAGCAAAGAAACTGCCCCCAGCCAAATACAGTCGATGCAAAGACACTACAGATCCCAGCAAACCATGTGTGTGTCCATATCAAATTTGTATAGGATGGTACCCCTGCGGACTCAAGTACTGCCATGGACGTGATTCAACAGGGAAAAATGTCAATTATAGATGTGGCATCAAGACTTGTAAACGCTGCATTAATTTTGAGCATGTAGCACTACAGAAAATATATTGCTTATGGGATGATGTATAGATACCAGTAAGTCTGTGGCAGAAAATCTATTTAATGTGATGGTCACCTAAAGATGAAGCTGATGATAAAACTTGTTTACACAGCCAGCTTTTTCAGAGAAGGTATGACCCAAGGCAAAAAGATTCGTGGTTGTAAAATGTGTCTGCACCCACTGCAGACTTGATGACTGAACATCCCATGTCCCAAAACTGCAATAATTAAAAACATTTCTAATTGCGTTACAGATGCATGGAAATCAAATCAGGACATCTATTTTTGCATACATAAGTGCATACCAGATTTCATTTGTCTACGTTAAGTGGCCTTCTTTAATAATGCTAAAAAAAATTGTCTAAAACAAAAGCTGTTAAATGTTTTAAAAAATTCAATAACCTGCTGAAGTGGCCTGGTCATCTGCATATAAATATAAATATGTGAAATTTCATTTGTCACTTTCAAGTGGTTTTTGATTAATTATGCTATCAAGATTTGTTTCAGCAAAAAAAAGTTTTGCATTGAAAAAGTTATAAAATGTGTAAACTTTGAAAAATTTCTTAAATGGCCTGAAAGTCTGATCAAGGCACCTACATATGAAAACAAAACATGCCTATTAGATCGCAGGTGTCTATCTCGAGTTGTTATTTTGCATTAGTCATGCTAACAAGATTTAAAGAAGTCCAAAAGTTGTAAAATATGTCTTAGAAAACATTTCTACTTATTTGCAATGAAAATTTAATTAGATCGTCTACATTGTAGATATTTGTTTTCATTTTCTTTACAACTGAATCATGCATAAATACACAAGACACGATGACAGACCTGCTGTGACATCAGGTTATGTAGAAACGAACTTTTACTGGATCCCATAGGTAATTTACAGTACCCAATAAGCACCTGACAATGTCCGGTAAATGTATGGACTCTTCCCACAAAAAGAATTTGTGTAGGTTGACCTGCAAAAATTACCCTATGTAGTTGTGTGCAAGGTGGATCCAATTGCAAATAATGAGATTAATGAGATAGTGTGCACATGATTTGGATTTTTAATGTAGCTTTAACAATTTTTCAGTCATATTGCATGATGTCTGCAATGTGGCAGTTTATAGTAATGTCAAGCACTGGGGCATCATGCCACAGACGTGTAGCATCATGTCCCAACCAGTCACATTATCCCGACACCATGCCAACCAGTCCTGACACAAACTGCTTTATGTTAAGTCCAAGCGAGGCAGCTGCTAGTACCATTTGTACAAGTCTTGGTATGACACAGCCGGGGTTCGAACCTATGACCTTCCACGTCCAAGACATATGCTCTAACCACTTAGACCACCGGAGTGGTCTAAATGAGATACAGTCATTTGGTTGTATGAACAAGGTTAAGACCAGTTTATTTTATATTATCCAGAAATATTCATCTTGACCAAGGTAGGGTACTAATAGAAAAGGCAAAAAAAGTGGTTGGTTGATTGTGGATTTTACGTTGCGCCAGCACTGTAAAGCTATATAGCACCACAGCAAGGTTATATGATAAAGATTTATGCATCAAAACAAGTAATCAAAAACAGAGGTCCTGTTTCAGGTGCATAATAAGACATGGGAATTTTATTTAAAGATCTATTACTACTTGTTGAAACATCTGACAATAAATCTTTTTCTTTACAAGGCAATATTAAAGGGGTTTGTTTTTTTTGTCTTGTAGACAGCCAAAACATTAAGCATGTTGCATTTTATTTTGTGCCTTGGAGAGTTCATTAATGATGTCATCCTCATAAGAGGGATGTGTGCTGTGTTCAGACAGCCAGCTTAAGTTTAGGAGGGATGTACAATGCATTCAGATATTGCAAGTTAGGAAGGGGAGGTGGTGTTAAAAAACTTGCTATCATACATTCATTAGTTGTTACATGTATAATATCAGTCAAAATATTGTACATTGTCGGCACCAGTTAACAAGCACACTTCAAAATGAAACATGACAAATGTGCAGTTTTCTCCTTGAATTGATGCATGACATGCTATCATTCATTACGTTTAGTCCATCATGCTTCTTTCATTGACTTTAAATATTAAATGCCTAAACCACCATTTCTTATAAAGTGAATTAAAAAGTAACAAGCTGCTATATTTTATGCTATTAATCAATCCAACCAGTTTTCAACGACCAAATGAAGCATTCACTGGACAACCTGTTTTCTCATTTTGTTACGACTCTTTAGTCATACTCTAAGTAACAATGAAACAAAACCAACAAGTTTTACAAACATAATAAGTCAGTTATCAACGTTATAAATGAAAATGTGAGGGGAACAGAGTTTTATGCAGTGAATCCAAACTAATCCTGAAAGAATTAAATTAAAGTCCAAAGAATGAAAAGTTCATATATATTTCAGAAGTGGAAATGTACTGGTCCACCAAGAATCATGATGTCAAAATGGCATTGTCCAGAACTTCTTTGAATAATTCACAATAGTTCCAGAATAATGATAGTCCAAAACATGAGCACCTTCCATTTCCACTGAACAGTCCAAATGTTTTTCCTCTCAAATAATATTTTAGTACAACACAAAACACGCCTGCAGATTTGATGTTACAAAAGGAACACAAGATATAAGAATGACCCCAACGTAGGAATGAATCAGATTGCTCAGTTCTCTTCTTATATATGCATTCAAGAGTCTATTACAACTATGTCACAATATAACCTATGCAACAGATATTACTACCGAGTCTAATATTTCAAAATACCTATTCACGAGACCTAACTCATCCAAGAAGAATTAACTTAATTCTTCTAAGAAACCACCTGACCAATCTGTCCAATGGGAAAAAGGCAGAATCTTGTAAACATATTTACTAATAAATTTATTATTAGTAGCTGTCAACACAAACGTAAACATCTATTTATAGATCCTATGCAAATTTACATTCTCTAATATCTTAAAGTAGACCCTATGCATGTACAAAATCCAGCTATAGATAATCACTACAATTCAGAGGAATTAATAAAATTACGAAATGAGACAAAATAATGTACCAGGAGTTACAAAAAAGTATAGATATACATAATTTACAAATTGCTTCACATCAAAATGTGATGGAAGAGAATCATTGCAGGTTAACTATTACGTAATTAAAATTACACCCCACCCCCCATTTCACAGTAAAACATCACCTGCTACAACTGCATTGCTGAATTTACTCTATTGAAGGTAGGCGGATGGCCTCCACAAAACTGATATAGAAGACAAATGCACTTAACCTTGGGGAGGAATATTACAGTAGACTGGCTAAAGGTTGGGCCATGTGTAGTTTCATCATTAGAGGACATCCCCCACAAAACTACACTTAGGTACACAAATAAATGAAGGTAAAAGAACAGAACATAGTGAGATTGCCCTCATAACTTCATCCAAGGAGCAGTGATTCAAGTAGGCCACAATGCAGTAATAACCCTAACTTCATGGGCTTTAATTCTCATGAATAAAGACTTCTCTCTCAGGGTTCATAGGGAGCCTAAAAAAGGCCTAAAATTTTTAGATCAGAAATTGCTACTAACCCTGCTCTGAGTGACTTGCAAGCTCTTCATAGCTAGGACAATTCATATGGAATTGGTGGCCACCAAAATGTCAGAGGAACCCTTGAGTAGTAATTCAGACCTTTCCTTCCTTCCTTTGCAGAAAGTGAAAATCATAAAGCCCAGCAGAGCAAAGGAGACCATCTTGATCATCCCAAGCACAAATACGACCAAGACAAGAATGTAACCGCTTCTTGGCCAGAAATTCAGATTGTCAAAGAATTGAAACAATCATAGTTGCTAACCGTTTTCAACAAACTAGTCTTGAAGCTAGCTCCTCACCAATGCTAATGAGAGCAGTCTTAAATATAAGATTCTCAAACAACACTCCACTCAAAGGTTCACAATTTTGTTGTTTTTTTTGCAATGCCCAAAATGCAAACAAATTCCAACTAGGCATTAGTGAGCAAGATACATCTTTGGAATCAGAAATACGAGGGCCTGACCCAATGGCAGGTCACTAGAGAATTTGAGAGTGCTAGAAAGAACAAAGAACATATTCTTTCCTTACAAAGAGAAGAGAAGAATGCAACTGCACTTACAGGGTGAAGGCTTGGATTGAGGCCTTTCATACTTCAATAATGACAGTAGATTCTCCACTTTACACTGCAAGTACATTGCCTCCTAACCTGATTGATGCAGTTGGCAACCATGCTTAAAAACAGGTCATGGTGGATTTCTCGTTCAAGATGAGCCAAGTGTGACAATAGAGAATCTATGGGCTGTTGAGGGGAGAACACCTCTTGTACTGTGACAGCAAGTCATTCCTCTATAATTATCTCGGCTTGTGGCCACATTGGCTAACTGGATGAATTTAGCAGAGATCCTGACCTGATGGACCTTTGCAATTATTTTGAAAGGGTGAAAGGCATACACATACAGATGAAAGTGTCTGATTTGGTAATGGAGAGAGGAGGGAACATTATGCATAGCAAACAAGTCCACTAAGGGTCTCCCCCATACATGGAAATGGGACTGACGACACCTGAAGACTACTAGGATATTCCTTTTATCTGGAATATGGTGGACTCTGAGAATATCTACACTAAGGCTACCTAAAAGAGAAAGTTCCAGACTTACACACAAGGAGAAGAAGTGCATGTACTCTTCCAATGCTGGTAGTATGTTACAACTGTGGTAACTAAAACACGACAAAACTTTAAAAGGCAGACACATGCATAGAAGGCTAGAAACACTGCCTGCATTTCCAAATTGTTTATGTGAAAGAATGTCAACCACTGGCTCCAGATGAACACATCCCGAAACCAGTTGTCGGTGAACAGAAAGGAGTGGTGTTGGGGGTGTTAAATGGATTTGGATCGGTAACAAATCCCAATTTATCCACCAACACTAGCAGATGCCATTTTTAAAAATTCTGTAATCAACAGTTTGATCATGCAGACGCTTCGCATGAAAAAATATGTGCAGTTTGAAGCGTCCGAGGTACTGCTGTAAAGTTAGTCTGGTTCCCCAATTCCATGTATTCTAATAAAAGACCCAGATCCAAATCAAACACGGATGAACCAATTATCCAGATTTTTCAGCAACATTAATTTTTCTGTAGTTTTTGCTTTTATTCTGCAAGTCTGTATTTCAAGGGTAATTTTTGTAAGACATACGGCAAAATCATAACAGTTGGAAGGTCTGCAATTAGGGATTAGGTGCCTGAACTATGCCAATTATTGTGAGCCTCTTTTGATCAAAACAATCCTGCCATATCCCTGTGGGAACCCTTTGTAGTTGAATGACCATGTGGTCCAAAATTGGATCCATAAAGTTCGGTGAATGCCAGTAGTATTAATGTAGATATTGTGATGGCTGGTGCTGAAGGAGTTGTTACAAAAATGTGCAAAACAAAAACTGCAAAAGATACAGACAATTGAGATGTACAAAATGAGATTAGGTCTTGGTTGACCTGAAAACATCTACCTCACGCTAATTGGCTTATCTGCACACATGACAAAGTAGCACTTTGGAATGACCTGATTAAAATGGACTCGAACAAAGCTGGACTAATCTGCCAATTGTTTATTTAACAATTTATATGTGCAAAAATGTAACAATTGGATCATGCACTTTGGAAAATAAAGGACATGGCCAGTGAGTAAATCAACATTTATTACTATACATCAGGTAGAGTAATTACAACATTGCTGTATGTTTCCTGCATTCAAATGTAATTTTAATCATTTAGTTCCAAGGTTCCTCATCATTAATGTACTTGTCCTAAAGTATATTTCACATTCTCAGCACTATAGATGGATTAAAGCAAAAATTAAGCAGGTGACATCTTTCCATTGCATATGAAGGGTGTTGGGTTGGCAGATATTTTGTGACTTAAATTTGAGGTCCATTTAAAGTGTATTGTAGTAATTCATGCTGAACTCTTCTGTTCGGCCTTAACTATGCCCCCTCCCCCTCCCTCCCCTTTACCAGAGTGATGGGGATAGCTGCAGCCCATTTGAAGTCTGGGGATGCCCATCCACCAGTATTATGACTAGTTAATGCACATCATCAGAGATTCTCTTCTGAAGGGCCTGTTCCTCTATTGGTTGATGTTGACTTCTCTGTTTTATCACCAACCAAGACATGTCGGATCCCATGACATGGTATATATTGGGATTGGGATGAATTTGCTCACCAGCCTTGGGAGGGTTCATGTTCCTCCAGACAGGATTGACCAAATTCTGTCTTCCCATGGATTCTTCTGGCCAAGATCTTGCTGTTGGCTTGCCTTTACCCCTGTTTTTAAAACTCTGAACTTAGTCTCCCTTGATAGATTTTATTTGCACCCACTCCAGTTCATGCTTGTATTGAAATGGAGACAATACATGCACCTTCCCTAAGGCACTCCTGACAATACTTCCTCCTTCACAAGACTGAAGGTCATCACAAAAATGAGACAGGCATGCAAAGTGATTGCCACTAGACTCGGTGTCTTAAACTCCAAGGTTTTAACCAGGAAGTGTGTCCAGTCCCCAGCCAGGGAGTGTGTGCACATGTTTATCAAACCGATTCCTGTCCCCAGAGTGATAATAAACACCTGGTGAGTGGTGACTAGTGTTTGAAAAATGTGCTCAATCAAATCCAATCCTGCAATGAAGATTTATGAACAAGTCCACATTAGATTTATTCAATTGAGATTGCTGCTTTTTCATCTTAGGGAGGTGCAATTTACTTATCTTGGTAACCAGGACATCATCCTTGGGAGGACACTGCTAGTGGGAGGCACAACTCGTGGAGGTTTTCCCTCTCTTGGAAGTGGCCAAGGACGAGTCCCTCACCAGCACTGAAATGAGCATCAGCAATTCATTGGCTGTTAGGTGGCCTCTGAAACACTGGCCATGGTAATTTATTACCCAACAGGGTAACAGCTGTCTTTCCCCTAATAAGAGATTAAGGTCCCTCTTGGGAATTGTCCAGTGATGACACTGAGGAAGAGGGGCACTTTTACCTCCTGTGTATTCAGCAACATTCCAAAGTCCCACACTTGGTCAGGTCAGAGACACAACAAATCAGACATCCATCTGTGTGGATACAACCAATAAGCAGGTGGTGGGTGTATTCCATGATGTCTTCCTGTGCCTGCAATTGTTCACACTACCACATTAAATGCACTGAAAGAAAAAAGTCCACACAAAACAAAAAATCTGGAACACAAAAAGGGTAGACTATACACATTCTAGCACTGAAACTTTAAATGGGGATATAATTTACTGCTTGGTAAACAAGGTGCTAAAATCTTTAAAATTTAACCCCCCAAAACACAGGAAACACTTGAATGTAAGGAGGACTGAAGAGGTAAACACTCAATTGATAATGCCATTTTTGTTCTGAAGCATGTTATAATGCTTTAAAAAAACATTAATTTTTTAAATTCAAATTTCAATTTTCACTCATCTGCTTTAGATGTATAGATAATGTAAACTTTTCAACATCCCCTATTTGGGATACACACACTTGCCCCTTCAAACTTAGTCTCAAAAAGCCACCAACACTTTTGAAAAGGTTGGCTGGAATAGAAATGATTCATGTTTTCATTCAGTGACCATGACATCTTAGAAGAGAAAAGAAATAGGTTTTTCTTTGTTCTAATGAAATCACAGATAATCTCTACTGGAAGAAAGGTGTGCAATATAAATTTTCATGAAGAAACCATTTTTCATCTTTGGGTCACTGTGACTTTGATCTTTGCAATTTTGATCCCAACAAATAAAACTCTTTGATTGTGAAACAACCCATCTCAAATTTTGGTAGGCAATTGCGTGAATGTTATTTTACTTGAACTATTTCTGTTGTTTGTTTTGTGGCAACCAAGACAAGTGACCTTTTGATCCCAAAATTCTATTGGTTTCTGTCTTGAGAAAGGTGAAAGCCATAAAGTTGGTGAGCATCTACTAAATAAGATCATCAAACGAAAACAGATTCTTATTGGTGATCATTTTTACCCTAATTGATGTCCCCTTCCCCCCAGAGCATCAGCTATTCACACAAGTATAGTAACCCATACATTTTTTTAAAAAAAAGTTGATACTTTAATGCAAAATTAAAATGGGCTGATGGTGTAAAGAGATCCTCATTTGCCAGTCTGAAATATACCCATCATAATGATGTCATTTAGCTACTCCCAATATCCGGTACAATTGTAATATCATCTTTCTGGCATGTGCCATTTGCAAATTTCGCTCTAGTCTGATGTGTGCCACTTGTTGCAAAATTAGCTCATTCGAGTCATATATTTGATTTAGATATTTGATTTAGAGGCTCTCTCTTCAAGCAAGACACAAAATGAGGCAAACCTATTTTTTCACTTTATTAGTTTTTTTCTTCAAATTGGGAAATACAAAATTTGAAGTATATCACAGTTCTTCAGACAATATATGTACAGTTAAATAGCATGTGTATCTTGGTGGAGGAGTCAATAATTTGTTCACACTGTCATCACAAAAACTTAACATTGAATACCAGGAGCAATTCATTTACTTCCAAGATAATCAATTCTTACTTAACCTACACACAATATTCTTGTGCAGTTTGAGGATGATTTAAATTAATATAAAATTTAATTAGCACCACAGAATCTTGAGACTGTACCACCTAAAGGTACCATTTTAAAAGAAACTAATCTATAATATGCCCATTATACTTTGATGGCTAATCTGATGTGAAAACAAAATTTCTGTATGAGACACTGACCACCACCTACCTACAAAGCCTTGTAAAATGGCAATGAATGACATCTATATAAAAACTTTCAACTGCATCCCTCTGTACTAAACTGAGTGGTTACACATGAAAGATTACTGACCAACAGCTGAATAGGCGGACATGCCTAAAAGTTATATAACCCTGGGATAAAAAAGTTCCTCTGTGATGTTCATTTTGGATGCAATCCTTTAGAAGAGTTAGCAACATCTGTAGAAATTCCTTTTTAAATCTGGAATCTGCAAGGTTAATGTCTCCTGCACATATTTTCTAGTGTGACCACAAAAATGTTCATATGAAATCCAGAAAATAAAATGATGCAATAATTCTGGAATTTCTTTGAGCAAAATCAATTTTTTTATAGAAGGAGGTATGCCAAGCAGGAAGGTTTCTTCCCCAAAATTGAATTTAACTGCAATTTAGCATTATGTATGTGTACTTTAATATCACAATCTTCATGCACTTGATAGCCAACCATGAAGGTCTGAATTTTGAAGTTTATTGGAGCACTAGGAAATCCACAAATTTCAAAATGACTGGAAAAATCTCCTGGATGGTAAAAACCATTTTGCACCAGTGGTCACCCCGGTTTTCCATTTGCACTGTTACAAGTTCAACATCTGCGGGTTTAACTTTAGAATCCATTCGACCGTCTCTAGAAGAAGTGTCATGTTGTAGTGACTGAAACAGAAAACAAGAATAATGATGATTCTCCTCAATCAACATTTCCACACTCAAAATACAATACAGCCAGGACCTGCATCTTCAGCTCCCAATCCAAGCATTACTGTAAAACATGTGACCTTGACCCCAAAGTCAAAAGGCTGGTCTAGCATGTTGCAGAATAAATGGTCTTGGCTTTATAATCACTTGTTTTATGCATAAGCAAAATCCATCATAGCATATAGGAAATATAAGCAAATGAAAGATCTTCTACCAAAATTCTGACGTCAAGTTTTCTATAATTGTGAAATTGACCTGGTTAAGGAGCAAGCAAGTGTGCATACAATGAATCTTAGTTTCATAACAATCTGTCCCAAGTATGAACAAAATCTATCAAGAGGTCTAGCAAATTTAATAAAAAGGCTTAAATCTAAATCTAATGCAAAAATTTTGTACAACTGTGGCCTTGACCCAAAGGTCAATGGTGCACGCATGAAACTCACAGAAAATGTCATCTTTGTCTAATAAATACCAAGTATGAACAAAATCCATAAAGATTAGACCAAGGGTGGGCAAAGTATGACCCACAGGCTGGAAATGGACCATGACCTGGTTTTATTCGTTAATTTACCTCGCTTATCTGGCTCGTGGTGCTGAGGAACTTGCCCATGCCTGGTTTAGGTCCAAGTGGGCAAAATATTTCTCACAGGATAAACAGTCGTATATAATGCAGGTACATTGCATTGAAAGACACGTCTAGAGAATTTCCAGATATTTGGTAGTGTTGGCGTAGTTTGACACGTTTGTTTCTACTTTAGAGTAGCTTCAGCTGGTCTAGATCATGCATTGGCATGAATGTGAAAAGATTTTCATCTGACAACACTACCAGTTGCAATTGGTTTGATTCGCTAAGGCAGTCTGAGTGAAATTTGTTCTCCGATTACAACATTTTAATGTATTACTAACAGCCATATATGAGATATTCACATTTTGGTGGTTTTGGAGTTGTTAAAAGCATTCTTTTTATGTAACAGTGGCCATATTTAATCATGGACTGGCAGAATTTTACACAAACATGAAAGGTCTTCAAGCAAAGATGTTTTCTGTGAAGTTTTGTTTGTGGTGTTTTGTGAAGTTTAGTCAAATTATATCCACTGATTTTGAAGAAAAAGTCACCTAAAGTTTTTTTCCCCCTTTCTTTATGGTTTTAGTAATGGTCTTATCTGGTAGAGGGTGGGATTCAATTGTTTAAATTGAAAGGCATGCATGGACGCTTTCTGTCAAATTCACTCAATCCTGTCCATTATTTATTTATAGTGCAAGTCATTTAAAGGTTCTCCTATTTTTAGTAGCAGCAGCATCACCTGATTGATAGATCAGCATCATTTGGACAAACTTGAAAGGTCTTCATGCCATGATGCTGTCAAGAATTGTCAAATGGTATTAAGCAGTTAGTAATTTAAAGTTATTTCCATTTCATGTAACAGTGGCCATATTGGACAGACATCATCTATACAAACTTGAAAGACCCTTTATGTCATACTACTCAGTGCCAAGTTTTGGTTGACGTTGGTTGGGATGTTTTGGTTGACATGTTTTCGGAAAAATAAATGAAAATAGCGATTGTTTGTGGGTGGGGGGGGGCCATACAAAAATGGAGGTCATGTCTGGATGCTGTCAGATCTGTTCAGTGGTTTTGGAGAAGTTATCATTTCAAGTTCTTCTTCTTCTTGTAAAAGTGGCATGTTGGATAGGCTATATTGGTACAAATGTGCATGACTTTTGTGTCAGGACTGTATGTGCCCAGTTTGGTTTTAAATTGTCAGATGGTTTTAAAGAAAAAGCTGAAGATAACTATCAGTTGTAGTCACTGGACAACACACGATGGACAACAAGACAAGCCCAACGTTCAATTGGCCTTAAAATATGTATAAAAAAATTTTGGGGAAAATTGCTGTAATGGCCTGAAAGTTTAAGTAGGTATTAAAAGTCATGGATCCAACTCAAAAAGTTTTTGTTTCGTCTTGCCAAATGGATTCTGATGGACAAATGGACCTGCAGATGGATGACAGCAGCAAAACGACATACCAACTTTTGCAACTACAGTGGGGGCATACAAAAGGATTTTACATGTAAATGTATCACACTTTACTATAGATACAGTTAATTCTCTAGTTTTCAAATGTTCACCGACTTCATTACTAGAAAACCCACCAAGTTTTTGACCCTACAAAAGGGAAATTTGAGACCAAGAAACCCTTCAAGCACCCGAAGAAATTAAATTATTTAAAAAAAAAAAAAATAAAGAAAACTAAAACCCCTGAAAATAATTCATTGAACTAGAAATTGGCACAGGAAATCCATGTTGCCTGAAGTTTATTCAAACATGGATTTCCTCTGCCAGTCGGATACAAAAAAAAAGAAACCAAGGCTCAATATGCAAGGGCAAGGTATGTCAACTTTTAGAAAAATATAACTAGACAGGTTTTCTTGACATCAAGCCACATCATCTTCAAATGTAGTTATATGAAAATAAAATTTATAACACAAGGACAAACTCGGAAATCAAACAGGGCCAAAACAATGTAAAATCTTGACCCAAAAAATATTTGACAAAAAAACCTCATCCAGGTAATTTTTAAATTAAGTTAGCAATAAATTTGGTATGAATCCATTAATTTTTTTCATAAGCTGTTCCACAGAAACGAAATTCATGACATACAGGCAGACTTGAGGGATAAAATGCCATTTCAGTTGCAAAGTGTGGGTCTTGTACCATGGGTACACTAAAATAAATCACCTTCCAAATACGAGGTATGGTGTATGGTGGAAAAATTCCTGCAAGTTGTGTGGAGATCTCAGAATCATCGTATTTGACCAGAAATACTTCCAATATATACTTTAACAATGCTCTGAAAAATGAAGACAATCCTTTGAATAGGGTTAACAAGCAAATACCTGGCAATGCTTTGAATAGGGTCAACAAACAAGCTGCAATGCTTTTAATATGGTCAACAAATAACTGGTAATGCTTTGAATAGGATAAAAAAAAGTAAATACCTTGCAATGCTTTGGAATGTATGCAGCTTCTTCCCAAACTCTGCATTGGCGACAGTGTTGACATATTCACCAGCACAGGTGCAGTATGTCCTCATGTTGGTATCCTTCACCTGAAAACAGATTTTGTATTACCCATAAATGTGGTTCCCTTTACCATAGAATGGTTTTATAATAATAACCCAGAAAACTGGTACAAGGCAAGTTACTAGCTCAAAGATACTTGCATTAATCTATCAACGCTGACTTTTGAACTCCCAACACACCACTTGCAAGTCAGATATTACACAGACTGAGCTATACTAATCCTATAACACAGCAATCTTACTCTGAGACAAAGTTCCTCACATATCATACGTAAGATGTATATATACCAATCTGTCACCAAAAGACGGTAAAGTAAATACAAATTCTCTAATGATGTATCACAGGCCATGCCTATCTGCCACCAAATGAAGGTAAACTCATTAATGACATTATCACTGATTTTACTAATCTGCCACTAAATGATGACAATGCCAGTGGTCATTTACACCTTTGAAGTTTTTAGATTTTACAAGCCAAGTATTTAACTGTCTGACATATTATTCTGAAGGAGTTACATGCAAACCCAATTATTAACTGAACCTCTAACCTCGGCCTTTTTTCAGACGAATAATTTTTAATGAATAAAACTTGTTATTGTTTATTGTTATTATCAGCAAAGCAGCCACACAAATGTGTTATGACAGTGGCACTACCTTGGATGCATTAGAACTTTACTTAACAGCAGGCAAAATACTTTTAATTACCAGGTAATCACTGAAACTCTCCCAGTGATTAACTGCTAGAGTTCCCTGGTACACTATAAATCTGCTTGTTTGATATCCTTTATGCAGACAACTGAAGTTTTTGTAGAGAAATCCATGTTTCTTCCTTGCCACAGTGCAAGCCATCCACAAAGTTTTGTTCAGGTCCATGATGAAGAAATAATATCATTTTTCAGAAACTATTTTTCTTCCTTCATTCAGTGACCTTGACCTTTAACCCCCCAAAACAATTAACTTCTTTATCTCAAGTGCATGACAGCTACAAAGTCTGGTTCATATATATGATATAGAACTATGCTGTTGTGCAGAAACCATATTTACTCTTCAAGTTAGTGATTTTAACCTTTCTCCTTTTGACTCCGAAACTGATAGGCTCTTCCTAAGGAAAAGCCATCCACAAAGTTTGGCAACTGCTGATGGTGATGAACTAGAGTTTTTGTGCTGAAACCATTTTTCTCCTTTTAGTCAGTGACCTTGACCTTTGAGCTTTTGACCCCAATACTGACATGGTTCTTCCTTACCCCCAAGAGGCCATCCATAAAATTTGGAAACTGCAGATGGTGGATGACTCAAGTTATTGCAAAAAAAATCAAATTGGTGACAAACAAAAAGAACAGAAACTTTAACAACAAAAAATGCTCCACCTCATGGCAGCATATTAAAAGTAACCTACAATTCACTTGATTATGATGGTTGATGTTGATGTCATACACTTACATGATCAGACTGAACTCATAACAGTAAATGAATGCAACAGGTTCTGTTACCTTCAGAGCCAATCAACTATTTGTTCAGGATTTTTATGGCATTGGTTCATGTTTCTGGGCGAGATTCTCACACTTAAGCACCTTGGAGAAAACTCTGGTATGATTCTGTATAAAGTGACAATGCCTCCATTTGGTACTTAATTTAACAACTGCCTGAAAGACTGTACAAGTTCTGAATAATAATAATGGACATTCTAGATTTCAAAGAATTTGCTAGCACAAAGAATGAACTATCTCTGTGTGCAGCTGTCATGTGCTGTGTTATTCTGATGGGATTTATTTTGGGGGGAATGTGTGCAATCACATGTCTCAGAGAAAACAATAAACATAACCAGTAAACGGAGTGAGCATTACCCCATGACATTTGGAACACCGGAGGTCCTGAAGTACATGGGCCATGGACTTTCTGTGAATAGCTTCTATTAAACTCTGCTCTATTTCCACAAGGTCGTACTCTGCCTTACACTGGACACATGACCAAACTGCAGGCCTGTAAAACAAATTGATAATACTGGCATTTTTGTGGCAGGGAATCGCAACTTTAAACTTCTTTCCTTCAACTGTTTGCAAAGCAATTTTTCATGTGGTTCAAAAAGTTCCTCCAGTTGAAGTAGTCTCTTCTACTTTTACCTTTTATAAACATTGGAGATTTCACCCCAACCACCCCAGATGTCAACAAAATCTTTTCTTCTGGAGTGGCAATACAGTTTACATAAAAAGGATACACTTTGTTCAATGGCATAAATAATAAGGTTTATGCATGAATATTTTCTTCATAGATCTGCATGCAACCTATTTAAGATAACACCTCAACCTTTAATAGTATGCAACTTGTAGATGTTTCTGGTTGCTTAAGTAACAATTCAACAGTGACACGAAGGTATTAAAAAAGGTGTACACATGGATGATCATATATACTGCCATTTTGTTACAAGTCAAGAAACTGACCCAAATTTTCATGCCACTGCCACACCAAATTTGAGCTCATCAGTTTTTAAAATTCCTTGCATTTTCAGGGTCTTTACCGCCAGTAACTAAACTTTGTATAAACAAAAGTATAATCCATAGTGTCAAGCTATGCCAGTTCGGACTATACAAAACACAGAATTTATTTAGCAAAGTGCATAAGGATTGTATGTGTTGTCTCATTATCAGGATTGTATGCATTGTTTCATTATAAGGATTGAATGAATCGTGTCATAAGGATTGTATGCATTGTCTCATAAGGATTGTATGCACTGTCATTAATAGGATTGTATGCATTGTCTTATTATAAGGATTGTATGCATCACATCATAAAGATTGTATGCATCATCTCATTATAAGGATTGTATGCACTGACTAACAAGGATTGTATGCATTGTCTCATTATAAGGATTGTATGCATTGTCTCATAAGGATTGTATGCATTGTCTCATTATAAGGATTGTATGCATTGTCTCATTATAAGGATTGTATGCATTGTCTCATTATAAGGATTGTATGCGCTGTCTCATTATGAGGATTGTATGCATTGTCTCTTTATGAGGACTATGCATTGTCTCATTATAAGGATTGTATGCATTGTCTCATTATAAGGATTGTATGCATTGTCTCATAAGGATTGTATGCATTGTCTCATAAGGATTGTATGCATTGTCTCGTAAGGATTGTATGCGTTGTATTAGATTGGTTGACATCAGAATAGATAGTCTAACTACTTGTGTATTAGATTGGTTGATATCAGAAGAGATAGTCTAACTACTTGTGTTTTAGAGTGGTTGATATCAGAAGAGATAGTCTAACTACTTGTGTATTAGATTGGTTGATATCAGAAGAGATAGTCTAACTACTTGTGTATTTGAGTGGTTTATCTCGGGAGATAATACACCTGCTTGTGTATCTCACTTGTAAACTCACTTCAAATGCAGGGGCATGTGTGGGTCCCATCTTTTTTTATAGAACAAAAGGGTCCCTATTTCCTGAAGGTGAAGAAAATCGCCATAAAAAATTGGTAAATGAAACCTTGATATAGGCAGTAGTATACAAAATTCGTAATCAACAATATGAAATATCTAACTTTAATAAGAATTATTAAATTGCGTTAAAACTTTATGAAATAGACATTCTCAATACACAGTAAATAACAATTCATGATGAAAATATAGATCAATGAAAATGTTGATCATGCTTACTGGTGGCATCAATTAAAAAGTCTTGTAAAGTGAAAATCACATTTCAGTTTCATCTTTAATTTGGTTTCAGTGTAATCATCGTGAATCTGATGTGCCCTCTTGCATTCAAATGTGCAAAGTGTCAATCAAACTATCAAAGTGGTGTCAGCTAAACTTCATGAAAACCTAATCAAATGCAGAGTTGTGATCTTGCAGGTGTTTGTTGCATTATTACAACCATTTGTTGTACCTTTTATTTACCTTCACTAAATTTCCCTAGTTTTGCATTCAACTAAGGCAGCAAATGAACTTGTTATCTGTTTCTACATCTTGATCACATTCTGCTATGAAGATGTTTTTTCAGCTTAACAGACAGTAAATGAAGATGAAAACTGGGTGGCTCTTGTCAAATCAAGTTCATTAGCAGCAATGTAGCACTGTACCTCCGATTTGGGATCGTACGTTTCCCACAATTCTGGTCATGTGCATAGCTGCCAACCCCAGAGTACAAAAATACTGACAGACATTGACATAATTACTGATTTTCAGGAACAATGATTTTTGAAACTTTAATACATATGTAACTATTTACAACACCTACAACCATCAGTAAATGTTAAAGATGCATGTGTTGCACTTCTGTACCTTCTGATCGGGCACGCATTCAGAAGGTGAAAGAATGCAACACACATTCAGACACTGGCTGTTTATAGGAGCCTTTTCCACATCTTTTTCTCCTTTCAATCATTATTGATTCCAATGTACCATCTTTCACTGATGATCTGAATTCTGTGCAATATTTTTACTTAAACTGTCTTCCTTTTAGTACATGAGTAATTTGCAATTTAAATGTTTGGAAAAAGTGTGCAAAACAAATTGCCAGCATCATTAGTAACTGAGGAAGGTTCATTTCTAAAAGAAATTTAGATAACCGAACTTCTATCGAATTACATTACGGTTCTCTCTGGCATTTATAAATGTCACAAGTTTAGGCTGAGTTGTTGATGATGAAGTAGCAAGCTGATGTTTATTAGCTTTTTCATGCAATGTTGTTTTATGTCATGGGCGCCTCCATGCCCAATAGTGAAAGCTCAATTACACGATTTGCAAAACACAACATTTTCTCCTTTGCTAGATGGTTTCAAAACATAGTACAATTGTCCTTCCAGTTCCGTTTTCTTTTCTTTGCTAGAGTAAACTCTGAATCTTCTGCTTTCCTTTTCGACACGACTAGAAGTTGAATACTACAAAGATGAGATACAGTGCTAGCAGCAACTGCTTTGTGCAGTCAAATAATGTGGTTAAAGACTAGCATGGTAGCCTCGATTTTGAATGAACCAATCATATATTAGAACTTGATATCCCTATATACATGTGATAACATTTACTCTCCGAATGGAACCAGGTGCCCCTTCTAAACAGAAAATTTTTAATTTAATTTTTGTTTCCTTTTAAATTAAAAATGGATTTTTAACAAGAAAAATGTAAACCTGTATTCAGGTCCAAAATATGGGACAAATACAAAAAAAAAATGTGACACTTGGCAGCTATATATATGTCCACCAAGTCTGGACTACTATGCATCCCACTTTGTATGCTAGCATAACAGAGTTTCAAGGTTGAATGAATGCCAAAAAGGACCAGATTTCTGATATAAAAACTTGCAGAAATACACAATTTGGTATTCAATCAGTAATACATTCGTGTGAAAAGAAAATAAATTAGACACAATGGGAATCATTTTAATAAAAGCTGATAATGAGTGAAAACAAAAGTTAAATGATAAACAAGATACTGAATTAACAGTTCCATGGTGCAGATCTTTTCAGGTGAACCAGATATTTAAACATGATTTTACGGGCAATCTGAAGCATCTGACAAAACATTTAAAATATTAAGCGCAGACAAAAGTTATGGTGGCAATACTTCAATCATTTCTTTTAAACAATACCAGTGTATTAAACAGTATCAGTATTATTTGTCCGTTTGAATGGGTGCATACTATGGAGGGCATGCTGACATGCCCCCTGCCCTTAGGATTCTAGATGCAAAACTGCTGGTACATGTATTTCCAAGTTGACCAGTTCAGTTGTCCTTACCATTATACTAGTTACTGAACATCCTTATTCTTCTTCATGTGATATTAAGAAAAAAAAAGATACCATGAGAAATGTCAATCATTTAAATGAACAGATGAGATGTATTTGCTCACCCTGCTCCGCTATGATCCAGATAAGGGTCTCTACACAGATCCAGGTCTCGGATGTGGTTACAAGACTTGCAGATCACCTGAAAAATTGTAATGCTGCTAAAAGAAACAGTCTTTGAGTACATGATGACCTAAATAAAAAATACATCACACCTATCAAATAACTCATGATCATATGAAAAAAATATCAACCTATCAAGCTTTGAACACAGAATACAAAGCCTCTGAGGTAGTGCTGATGGAAACAAAAGGTGAACTTTTAGAATTCTGTGCAAAGTACAGTGTGATCGCAATTTACGCGAGGGTTACGTTTTTGAAGCGCACGCATAATATGAGATTCACGTAAATTGAGATAATTTTCTCCATATAAATTCAGTATGTTAAAATTACGGGATGCTTCTGCAAAGTAGATTAAAATTAAAAAAAAATAAGAAAAGTTTTCATAAAAAAGCATAGGAAAATGAACTTAAAACATAGGAAACATAAAATAAAAACAACTTTTCTGGTTCGAAAGGGAGGTTCCAGCTTTCACACTTGCTTTGATTTTTTCTGCACTGTCATGTATTATTCTACATGTACTTCACTAAGGTTCAAAGCATGCTTTATCATGGCGGTACTCTGACCAGCTTCATACCTTTTCACTACTTCAAGTTTAACCTCTAAAGAAATAGTCTTCCTTGGTCTCTTTGGACTATCACTTGGTCGTCTTTTAGACGCCATCACTAATAACGTTCCAAAATTGTAACAAACAATTTGTACATGTACATACTTACGCAGCACAGAGGCCACAATAAATACAATGGTGGGGGTGTAAGAGCTGGGCATCATGGGTAATGTTTGCGTACGACGGTGGCACAATCTATATTTATGAGAGTTATCTCAATAGTTGCGTTATTTTTCGCATTTTCCCCCATCTCGTGTTATTTCAAATTCACGTGAATTGAGATCGTGTAAATCACGATCACACTGTATAGCATTCTTTCTGTGCAGACATGTTTAGAAAGACCTGCAAAAGCAAAGATTTATTTGTGTCAAGAATTTCCCATTGAACATTTTGCACCTTTCCTGTTACTAGGACCAAAACGAGAGAGAGAGAGAAATGGAAATAGAATAATAGGAACTGGTTTAACTCGTTCGTTTGTAGATTTTTAATGGCACTTTTGCTCATTATTGGCTAGATCATGCTAAGCAAATGGAAGCAAAGTCTTTTTCCAGAGGACACAGAGAGGCAGCAAATCAGTGCTGGCCTGGGCAGGCAATGAACCTGCAACCCTTCAATTTAGTGTCCAATGCTTTACCAACTGTGCTATTTCAGCTCAGAACTTGTTCATGCAGTAAAAAGACAATAATCCACCACTGTAAGATCAAGTCTGTATCACCCATATGCAGTACAACTTACCTAACTGAACACTTCCCAACCCATCCTCCTCTGGTCCCATTATTGCCATTCTAATATTAATGAACCTCAGTATACTGGCCACCTATCCCAACATGGCTTACGCAAGTCACTTTTTGATATTAATGAACACTTCAAATTGAACACTTAAAACTACCCTCTTGGTATAGCAAGGCATTCCCAGTCACATCATAGTACATTTGTTTAATAAATAAATAAATAAGTGAAGTGTATTTCTATTTCCAACCAGTATTTATGAAATAAATAAAATACACCACTTACCTCTGGCAAGACATAGGAAAGGCATGGATCCTTAAACTGTGCTTCGGGGGCAAACTCACCAACTCCTATCAGTTTCAGCAGGTCTCTGTTCAGCTTGTTGACTTGTATAGTTACATTTGGATCCAGAGACAGGACCTGATATGCAATAAAGTGGAAGCAGTTGCAAACAAATCACATGTATTTTTATGGACATTTATAAATGGCTGGCATTTTTGACAGATTATCTGATATACAAGTAGAAAGATGGATTGTGAATTCTTATATTGTTTAATAACACTACATTCTAAAATTGGTCAAAGGTGCAGCGATATTTAATCAGCCTGGGATCAAGGTTAAACTGATTAATGAATACAGGTATGTTGCTTGCACTGAAATTATTTTAACAAATTTCAATTAAATCAAGCTTTCAAGATCTGAATGACCTTGGAATTGCACAAAAGTAACCTACCTGATTACTCTGAGAAGGAGCATACAGCTCAAGCTTAGGTTCTTTGCATGAAGATAGGATAATGTAACACGGGAAAGAACAAGGAAGATAACTCTTATATAAGACCTACAAATACCGTAACTAGAATATTGGGTAAAGCACGTGTCCCCTGAGCTTCCCATACAACTGCTTTATTTTTGGATGTGGAGCAGGTGCACTTTGTTTTCCTTTAAGTCACAAGAGACTAATGGAGGCAACCTGTTTGCCCCATGATGTCATTATACATAAATCATTGGGATAATCAGAGTGTGTACATAAAACACAAGAATAATTAGTTTCTTACCACCACTACATGTAAATCACAGGAATAATCAGAGTTTGTACACCTTACACACAAAATACAGGAATGATTAGTTTCATACAATAACTACATATAAAGCACTGAAACATACTTGTCAAGGATCTTATGGTCCGTTTTTTTTTATATACGTGACAGCCTATCCAGAATGGACAACACCATTAAAAGTGGCAAATTTCAACATCTTCCTACGAGCTTAAACAATCCCATACACAGACAGTAACAAGTTGAGCCCAGTGAGAATAAATGGTGTATATATTCCTCCGATTCCCAGACTTTCCATTGCTGAAACATTTTTGGCCCAAGCAAATAATCATCATCTCTTCCATCTTTTTTTCATCTATTTATAGTTTATTCTACTAACTTCTTCTTATGGGCATTCTTTCTTTCACAATGCGGCTAACGTGGGTACGTGAGAAAGCCCGCCAGTAGCTTCTCGTGGGTCGGTGGTTCTTCCCGGGATTTTCCAGGGTTCTTCCTCCACCATTAATACTGGCCGCCATGTATAGCCTATCTTGTGCTGAAAAATGGCGTTAAACCCTATAACAACAACAACAAATCTTTCACAATGAAAAAGTATCATTTATATACCACTCATTTATACTGGTGCTGAGCTACTTTTCTTCTTACCCAAGTCCATTTCCTAGTCAAATTTTATACAAATATATTTTTATTTTCTGTCATGCTGTCAATATAATTCAGAATACTGTCTCTATAAAAGATCAGAAAACTCACCTTGCAGACAGCTTTAACAAACTCCAAAGATGGGTTATTCAGAGGTAGATGGGAACCGGGAGGTTGAGGGAACTCTGCACTAGCATTGTTGCTCCTGTTGCCACTCAATTTCTTGTTAATCTTCTGAGTTATCCTTGACAAAAAAAACCCACTGGGTACAGATAACTTAACATGAATATGACATGACAATAATCTAAACCTTAAACATGATGAAAGACCTTACATAATTTTTCTTGCTATAAAAAAGAACAAATTATCTGCAACTTCATCCATTGAAAATTATTAACAGATCCATTGCCCAAACACAAGATCACATTTTTACAAATAAAGATTTAAAGATATGAAATAATATCAAACATGACAAATGTTTACGAGCTAGAAAAACAATCATCTGTGGGTTATATTTTGTTTAAAAAAAATGATAACTGAAAATCATTTTATCTGAACATTTTTATCTTTTATTCTTATCACTAACATTTAAGTAACAATTCATCACAGTGCTGGCTGATGACACCAGTGTCAACATAAATAATTTGGTATAAATTTCTCAGTGAATAAGCATTTGGTAATGTTAAGGTAATTTCAAAAAGCCATCCTTGAAGTCTTCTTTAGAAAAAGTACTGTTTGAAGAGTCTCACTGTGTGATAGTAAACAAGTATGTTATGCCTTGTGTTGTTTCTGTGCCAAGTGCAGACATGCACACAGTAACTAAAACACTATGTCCCTTTCTGCTATCACATTGTGGGCTTAACAAGTATCACTGCTTCTTGCCAGTCAAATGTAAACATACAAGGATTTTTAGAGCATATTAAGTCTTGCCTTCAACACTTGAATGTGAACACTCAATTTGACACTGTTGAGAAGGACAATGTCAGCACCAAAACAAAGGCCTATCCATCTGCTTATGCTGATGAGAAAACAATTTACAAGAACATCTGTTGGTGAGAAAACAATTTACAAGAACATCTGTTGGTGAGAAAACAATTTACAAGAACATCTGTTGGTGAGAAAACAATTTACAAGAACATCTGTTGGTGAGATTATAACAACTTGCAAGAACATCTGTTGGCGAGATTACAACTTACAAGAACATCTGTTGGTTAGATTACAACTTACAAGAACATCTGCTGAGCAAGATCTTGTGAGATTAGATTCTGTGCAAAACTGACACTGCCTGGTGTGGTGGTGTTGTCCATTATAGCCTGGAAATAGACATTATGACAACTGTTCAACTTTCAGAACTTCTGTCCCACCACTCTCATGAAATTTTTTTGGTCATGCACACATGGAGAAAGTTCAGTCAGTGAGGAAAGAAAACCCTGTTGTTGAATTTGCTTGTCTTAATCATACATAATTGATCATTATTTGCGATTCGGACTTTGCTTCACAAATGTAATGACATCCAAGAGGAATCACACTGGAACAAATCCTAGTCTGTGTTATCCAACGTTTCTGAGCACAAGACTTGTACTCCAGCTTAAAGTTTCAATGACCTCTACAATGTTCTGAGAATATTTATATCAGTGAAAGTTGGCAACTAAGTGGAACCCAAGATAACCAAGTTTTGATTTTAACTTCATTCTAAGTGATGGAATATTAAACATTTCAAATTCAGCTAGAATACAAATTTTGTAATTCATTATTTTTGAGAATACATGGCATGATGTATGTACCATTATTGGTCTCAGAAGGCTTCAATGCAAAGTACGAATGATAGTGAAGTAGCACAAACATATATGTTCATGCTTATTATAATTTTCTTCAAAATTTTGAAAAAATAAATTTGTGAAAAAAATAAATCTACCAAGGCTAGAATGTAGAATTGAGTCAGGGTCTTCCAAAGGATTTATTACTGGATATTATGCACTGAATTGGGCCAATTGCAGCTACAATATCATTTTTGTTATCTTTACTGAGAGAGAGAGAGAGAGAGAGAGAGAGAGAGAGAGAGAGAGAGAGAGAGAGAGAGAGATGATACAGACCACAGTTTTATTCAAGGTTACCTGTGTCTGACTTTGCTTGTGTCGCCTTACTGGGGTGTTCCCAGGTGTCAGTCTGCGCTGTTCTTCTTGCAGATTGTTGTAAACTGACAAAATGTATCCAGCGATTATCATCTGTATCAAATATGCAGTAATGGTTTAGTTTAGCTGACATATGAACTCTATATAAAATAGAAGAGTACAAAGAACACATTATATATCTACCCCATGTTTAATAACCCTGTAAACACTATTACGGCATGGTTGATGACCTCAACATTTGGTCAAGTTATGCAGTCTTATGTAAACATACTGTGCAAAAATCATCATTTTCCGTATTATACCCACCATGACTGCAACCTCTGACCATTTGACTCCTGAAATGAAAGATTTCTTTATTACCCAAAGTGTAAGCAATCCAAAATTTTAATCAGGGAACTTGTTCAAAAACAAAAATTGTTCCATATAATCAATTTTCTTTGAGCCGCAATGACCTTAACCTAATGGAAACTAAAATTGGAGGGCTTTTTCTGTATCTCAAGTGCTAAAACTCCAAAACCTTTCATAATGCAGGAATTTTCTACAAAAAACATGGGCAGATTAAAGCATTTGATATACTACTGTAAATGTACTGACAAAAATATGGACTGACATATGTATGGAGACTCACATGGATGCCATTTTGTTTTATGAAAGCAAACCAAGCAGTTTCATCTATAATCTTTGAACAATCTAAGACCCACTCTTGTAAAGATACTGTTTCCTTGAACTATTCCACTCAATTTAATAGGGAAACCCAATTTCAAACTAAATCAACAGAAGCCAATATTAAGATTTAACGATTTAACCACAACCAATAATGTAAGTTTAATTGTTTTTGAGAGAAGGAGATGAATGATAAACTTAAACTGGTTAGTTGGAATTACATACCAAGGGAGGCAACCCATGAAATCCAACAGATGTCACTCAGAAAAAGCACTAAATTTTATCTGTATGATCCACCAAGGTGTAGATAGTGTTGACCTATTGGCTAGCAATGATGACAAAACCATAGAAAACAGCTTGTCAGAAGTCTCATCATTCCTATGACAGTAGCTACCAAAACATAAAGGGTGCAGTATAGTTTTGGCAGGCAACCTACTGTTAAGACTTGTAACTCTCTGACCCTGTATCAGTGTTTAGGTCTGGTATAGATACAGAGATGAGGAAACTTGGACTAATCAAATGTCTGAAAAACAAAGTTTGCTTCTAAATAAGAAATTTCTTATAAAAAAAAGTAGCACATAGAAAGTCCCTTATAAGTTTAACAACCAATTTTGCTATCTGAATCTTTGTGACAATCTTGGAGGAAACTTGGCAGTTTTTAGGATGGACTTTGTCATGTCCCCAGACTATGGGATGGAGCCCAATACCCAAGTTCGAGTCCATAACACTGACACAAATGCACAGCACATTTAATTCTTCCCCAAATAATGTGAAAAAAGAGTTGTGGACATAATACGTTGAAAATCAAAGCTCTTTATTTTGGATTGCCTGGCTGATCCATTATTTTACACATCCATTTTGTTCTAGAAACCAGGCATGAGAATAGTTGCCACTTTCTATAATCAAAAAAGTGCCAAATTCAAATGCAATATGCAAAGGTTATGGCAACATGATGCTGAAATTATAGGGAAAATTGACAACTTTTAAAATCAATTTCTATATAAAAGATTTTGATTAATAAATGATTCAAAACGATAAACTGAATAATTATAACCATGCCCTAAAAAACAAATGTTGGCAGGTCTTTAATACCCGTATGTGTTGTAACAAATACATAGCCATCTTTTTGTTAGCACATTCATGAAAAATGTAACTTGTAAGCTCATACATCTCTATCCTTACAAGGGTGAGAAGATGGCAATCTGTTTCAAAAACATCTAAAAGTCTTTTACTGGCATGATTGTATATGGAGACAAAATGAACTTAATTCCCAACAAAGGCAGCCAACTCCTATGTTATACCATCTACTGGGCCAACTGCAAACTGCAAAGTCCCAGATCTGTTGTTGCAAAATGCACCTGAGGATTTCGGTCTATGCTGTTTCTTAGCAGTAATCAGCAGAACAAACAACAAAGACACTAAGGGCTGTTCCATTAAAACATACATGGGACTAGGGGAAGGCAGTTTTGAAATTGGATAGCCACCCCAAGATGTTGTTAAGGCCTTTCAGGACCCACTGACAACTTATTGAACAATAAAATCAACCACCAATAGAATTTTAGTTGGGGACACACACACACACACACACACACATATATACATACACACACATGCACATTCAAACAAGAATATTTTATAAATTATTAAATGAAAATGGCAATTGTTTATAACATTACAACTGAGAAAAGATTACCACATTATATTAAATTTTATTGTTTATTTTTCACAAGTTTTTGAACATGTCTGTGTCGTGGACCTTGTATATCATGTAGTAAACAATTTATACTGGTATGATTACTCTGAGATAATTTTTTAAAATTTGTAATTGTAATTTTCAAAATTTTTCAAAATATATCATCATGAAAAAATGAACCTATAAGCCACCACGATTTACTATCTGCTGAAAGTGTCAACATACATGTTCATGTACCAGCTGGTGAATCATAAAAATCACTTTTGTGTGGGAACATCTCTCTTCATTAAGTTTATGACATTAATTTGTCCTTTATTTATTTGGATGGATCAAAACTATGCAGAGGTTCATAAAGAAAGTTAGGTGTGTCAACCCGAGCCGTACTCAATTATTCATACAAAACAATTGTTCTTTTCACGCTTTAATTGCACTGAATTAGCAAACAAGATTTCTAAATGATTATGAATAAGGTGTTGATCATGCCTTTGGTATTTAAAACTGCCATTGTTTACCTGGCTTTGACATGTCAGATGATAAAATTATTATAATTGAGCTTATTTTAAGTTTGTCAAAATTACTTGCAATTTGAGACATAGTAAAATTAATCAACAAACTTTGAACAGAAGATGTTGTTCATGACAATTCCATCTGAAATGAAGCTAACAAAAGCAGTGTTGATCCTAACCCTTGTATCTAAATCCACATTTGCCATCCTACAAGTCAGAAATACAAGTACATGTACCTAGATCATAGCAACAGGCTCATGGCAGCAAATGTGCTTTCGAAAACTGAACACTCTGGATAATTGACATGTTGGTACTTCCATTACATGTTTGACATTAAAATGTACAATAATGACAAATGCTCAATCTGAAATTCCATAAACATCAACAAACGGCACCCATAAATGGCATAATTTCATCTCGGAACATGTACTCTGGTAATTTCAACTGCTGAAACAAAGATAACAGAACAACAATAGAACCAGTAAACCTTTATTCTTTCAACATTTTTTATCTTGACAACTATAAGGGATTCATCATTTCTAAATTGAAAGTAAGATTTTTTTAAAAACTGGCAAATTTTTCAGGAAATCCTCTTCATACATCTTAATGCCTTGGGCTCACAAAGGTAGATGCCTGTATAATAAGAAACAAACTGATAAGCACTACTAAAAATTTGAACTATATAAGATAACCCCTAAGACACACACACTTAAATCCTGAACATAACAAGTCAGTGCTCTGTAATGGTTACTAGTGTTGTAACTATGTTTCATGTTGTGATATCAAAATGTGACCCCACATTTTAGCAGAAGTGAACAAGATATTGAAATAAATGACAAATAACACACTCTTCATTGTAATTTATCTACATGTGACATAACATGTCAATGTACAAGCTGAATGGCTTTCAAAACTACCTGCTGTTGAAGGAAACTCTGTCAACACCTTTGTATTATAAACATGAATCCCTTCACCAATTGGATTGGTAGTGCAGTCAGAGTAACTCTGTCAACACCTTTGTATGATAAACATGAATCCCCTCACCAATTGGATTGGTAGTGCAATCAGAGTAATTCTGTCAACACGTTTGTATTATAAACATGAATCCCCTCACCAATTAGATTGGTAGTGTCATCAGAGTAACTCTGTCAACACCTTTGTATTATAAACATGAATCCCCTCACCAGTGGGATTGGTAGTGCAATCAGAGTAATTCTGTCAACACCTTTGTATTATAAACATGAATCCCCTCACCAATTGGATTGGTAGTGTCCTCAGAGTAACTCTGTCAACACCTTTGTATTATAAACATGAATCCCCTCACCAGTGGGATTGGTAGTGCAATCAGAGTAACTCTGTCAACACCTTTGTATGATAAACATGAATCCCCTCACCAATTGGATTGGTAGTGCAATCAGAGTAACTCTGTCAACACCTTTGTATGATAAACATGAATCCACTCACCCATTGGATTGGTAGTGCAGTCAGAGTAACTCTGTCAACACCTTTGTATTATAAACATTGAATCCCCTCACCAATTGGATTGGTAGTGCAATCAGAGTAACTCTGTCAACACCTTTGTATGATAAACATGAATCCCCTCACCAATTGGATTGGTAGTGCAATCAAAGTAACTCTGTCAACACCTTTGTATTATAAACATGAATCCCCTCACCAGTTGGACTGGTAGTGCAATCAGAGTAACTCTGTCAACACCTTTGTATTATAAACATGAATCCCCTCACCAATTGGATTGGTAGTGTCCTCAGAGTAACTCTGTCAACACCTTTGTATTATAAACATGAATCCCCTCACCAGTGGGATTGGTAGTGCAATCAGAGTAACTCTGTCAACACCTTTGTATGATAAACATGAATCCCCTCACCAATTGGATTGGTAGTGCAATCAGAGTAACTCTGTCAACACCTTTGTATGATAAACATGAATCCCCTCACCCATTGATTGACTGGTAGTGCAGTCAGAGTAACCTGTCAACACCTTGTATTATAAAATATTTCGAATTTCACCAATTGGATTGGTAGTGCAATCAGAGTAACTCTGTCAACACCTTTGTATGATAAACATGAATCCCCTCACCAATTGGATTGGTAGTGCAATCAAAGTAACTCTGTCAACACCTTTGTATGATAAACATGAATCCCCTCACCAGTTGGACTGGTAGTGCAATCAGAGTAACTCTGTCAACACCTTTGTATTATAAACATGAATCCCCTCACCAGTTGGATTGGTACTGCAATCAGAGTAACTCTGTCAACACCTTTATATTATAAACATGAATCCCCTCACCAATTGGACTGGTAGTGCAATCAGAGTAACTCTGTCAACACCTTTGTATTATAAACATGAATCCCCTCACCAGCTGGATTGGTAGTGCAATCAGAGTAACTCTGTCAACACCTTTGTATTATAAACATGAATCCCCTCACCAATTGGATTGGTAGTGTCATCAGAGTAACTCTGTCAACACCTTTGTATTATAAACATGAATCCCCTCACCAATTGGACTGGTAGTGCCATCAGAGTAATACCATACAGACTTTTCTTGAGATGCATACACATACCAATTTTTATCATAAAATTTTTAACAGGAAATCCTTCAAAAGAAATTTTTTGATATTTTGTAAAATTTAGTAACATCACCTAAATAAAACAACTGCTGTTTGACTTTGTAACTGTTTCCTGCTATCTGGATTACTTCATTCTTCATCAAGTACTGAACTCTATTTGCTGGCCATTTTTTAAGAGCAGCACTTGCATCATTGATGGCAGTTTCTTCCTCAGTAACCTTAAGTTCAGCTTTTGTATCTTATTTATCAATATGAATAGAAGTTGGTTTGTAGTAAAGTCAACAATTGGTCCACCACAATGTTGCTTGATATAACAATACTGACACTTTCTAGTATTTCTGTCTGAAAAAACCCCCCAATAAAATGGCATCCAGGCTATGATAGAAGAAGCAGCAATATTTTGAAACTTTTATAAAAAAGTCTTTCAAAGGGAAGCCCACATTCCAAATGTCATTCAGGTGCCTACTTAATGTGGCCCAGATTGGGTGAACAACGATCTATTACTCACTAACCCATTGGTTTCAAGATAATTTTCTCATTTTTGTTTCAAAACTTTAACTTCCTTTCCATACATTGCCATTTATTACAATAGTTCCGAGATTTCTTTTAAACTGTCATAGTAATGAAACAAAATGCAACTGAATCCATGAAACTAGTTCATTTAAAATGTCACATAAGATACTTCATATAAACATACAACAGTAATGCCAATGTTATTATGCTCTGCACTTCTTCCATTCCAACTTTAAAGTGCCATCAATCAGATTTTTCCTCTGATAACCGTTAAATAGTCAAATTTTGTGAAGCTGTATTCCAAAACATCGGAATTATCTATTGGAACTGGACTTGGATTGATTACACATTGGAGTTAAAATCTCCAACGGAGACTCCATTACACACAAGCATTCATTTCTGTCCCTTCAATCAATTAACACAAGTAACTAACGTGAAATCTGCCCCTCGCCAATTCTGGTTGTGTCGGTCATCTCGAGTTAATTGGATGAAGACAAGTACGTGTTGTCATAATGGCTTTTGACCAACTGAAACGAGTCTATGACAACAACATTTGTAATGATTGAATAAACGGAATTTCACTAGTATTTTGACACTTTCTGATTAGTTTGCGGAAAAAAAATAACAGAACTTACCTCTAAGGCTGTCAATTATGTCTCAAGGCTTTGCTTTCTCAACCATAATACCAACTTCTTCCCCAGCAGAAAACATGTTTCACCACTGCCATTACTGTCACAATATGGCTACATTCAATTCTTTTCGCAGCGCGCATTGTATCGGATTCGAATGATGCACACCATGTCTCACGAGACTAAAATATGGCCGCAGAATTTATACATTCATTTTATAACGAAATTAAAAAATATGCTAGTTTTCCTTATGATTAAGAAAATAAAGACAGACTTTCACTTTGCGATTAGTATAACTACAAATGCAGGGTTACGTGGTAGGCTTTCCAGACCTATTTATAGCTGACCAATGACAACATTTTAATCTGTTGTCTGTTTGAAGGAAATACTCTTGATGGGAACAGATACAGCGTGCGTAACATAAAATACGAAATTGATGGATGTATATCTAAAGTGGAAGTTTTTGATTACATTTAGCTCACACTTTTAGACAGACCAACCGAACTAGTTATTTCAACCACCTATAGAAGCAATTTTATAGAATAAACAACCTGGGACAGAAGCAATTTTGAAACCAAACTACCCTGGCATACATGTTTTTAAAAGTGCCGTTCCCGGGTCCCATGTATGTTTTAATGGAACTAAAACTATTTATTAATATCTTCAGTTTGGAAGAAAATCAAGGTACGCAGACAATTTTGTACTTCTGCACTTTTCAAACTGTTTTCAAGGCCTCGAGGGGCAAGTTCTTTTTTCAAGCCTTTTTTAAGGTTTTCCACGATGCCTATGGAATTCAAGGTTTTCAAGGATCACTATGGACCCTGATTATAGGATGGCAGGTCAGGGTCTATGTTGTTTGCAGCCAGACTGCTACACATGTGATTTGGAGTGTGTATTGCATCATTAGTGTATTATGGCAAGCTTTTAACTCATGAAATTTACACAGATGACAAATATTATGCATGTATTACATCAATACAGTATGTCCTCTAACTCAGCAAGGATTCAAAATCTGCCTTGATATAATTTCAATAAACTACTCACATTAAAGTTTGTCTGACAAGCTGCTGCCTCTGGCAGAAATTGCATTATGTTCCAGTTCATCTCTATCTCTGGCTGAAATAATACAATATGATCAAATGTACAACATTCCATTTGTCCAGATCAATTAATCATTGCCTGTACAATGGGTGAATTATACAACATGGAGATGATAAAATGAATTACGTCTGCACGATCTTTAATCCTAACTTCCAAAACAAGGCAATTGCAACCTACATTTGACAAAAGTACTCTTCTCTTGATGACTATATTGCAAAGTCTATGGAAAATACATGAGAAAGGTTAAGGTTTTCTGCTAAATACAATAATTTCATGTTGATTCACTAGCCCACTATGATAACGCAATTTGGGAAGTACCACCTATTTGCTTGACAGTTGTATTATGTATGTTTAATTTGCTTTGTTTGTTTGTTGTTTTTTTTTAATTTCATTATATGCTATTGTAATGTAGCATTGTATGTTGAACTTAACCTTGTCCAAAATCGAGTCGACTTTTTTTATTTTTATTATTATTCTGTAAATAACTAATACAAAGCTAAAATATTCTCTATGTGTATGGGTTTCACATCAGGATCTATTTTAATAGAAGTAAACATGCTTATTTGGATCTGGGTTTAGGCTATTGGAATTCCCCTACAATTTACCTGGCATACCTGATATAGTCCAGATTATATAATTTAGTAAGACTTTCTAATGAAAACTAACATTTTACTTTGTAAACATTAAAAAGTTTCTAAAAGGTTATTTTCCGTTAGATAATAGTTTGGTTTTTTTTATATAGAAAATGCTAATTGTGACCCGAGATCAAGTAGAGGACTAAATAATCTTTCACTGGAAAGATTATTCATTCATGCTTTAAGATCTAGCAGAATCAATTTTGTATTATTGTTGTGTTCAGAAGATCGTTTGGGCAGGAATTTATTTCTTCAAATGATTCTTCTCTGGAAATACAGAGTGCTCATAAAACAAAAAATTCTTGGAGAGAGACATTCACTGGGATTTATAGCGAATTCAAACTTGCAATTATATTAGTGTATTTCAACAAAAGACTTGGTACAACACAATACAGGCTGCCATAGGCACATCAACACTAATGTGTACAGGTAAATGTGGACAAGCATAAATTTTCATCATCTTTAATGCTACCCAATGACAGTATACTTTAAGAGCTTCTAAACATGGCAACCTCAGGGCTTAATTTAATGTGGCAAAGCTCCTTGTCTGACATTCTTTTTATCACAGACTTCAAGCATTTCAAATTATATTACTGCATGTATTATTGCTCAGAAAGAGTGCTGATGTAACAGAATAATTACTGACAAAAGATGTAGATGTCTCTACATTTGGTAACAGCATTTTTAACAAAATATGTGAACGTCTCTACATTTACCAAACATTAGATTACCTCGTCTTCATCATCAGACTTGTTTAGCACTTCCTCCTCTTCTTGTTGTCCCTCTTCCTCTGGGTCTTCCTCCCCATCACTTCCTTTTTGTCTCTCCAATTCAGGTGGGGCTTGTTCCACACCTGCTTCAGAGGGTAGCTTGCCCTTCACACCACCATGGTTTGCCTATAAAGAAAGTGGCACAGATGATGATACAAGACATCATGTGGTATAATAACAAGTTTATAACCATATGTTTAATTTAACTGTCACATATTTTCCAAGGTTATAAAGACATTATGAACTACTGCTTATTGTTAAAATTCTAGTCTCATCCCCTTGAAAATTAAACAACAATCAATGTCATCATGGTCAAACTAGGTAAAATATTAACCAGGAGATAAATGAACATTATTAGAGGTAAAATCACTCGTAATTGCCAGGGTCATACCACCTGTCCACAAAGTAGGTAAAAATCACCTTTTCCTAAAAGGAAAGCTAAAATGATTTCACCCTGTGATTTTTTAGATGTTCACAGAGTGACAGTAGTTTATGGCTTCGAGACGCTCCCTCAACACATTCGAGTGGTGAATGTTGTATCCCCCTGGCAAAATGTGTTGAAGACTCTGCAGGTATTTGATATCATGACCACAAAACAAATTCACATGCAATTTTTTCAACAGCTACTTGACCTGTGCAACTTGCAAAGCAGGGCTCATTAATGGATGGTACAAGTATAATTATTAGGACATACATGGACACACTGACAAATATGACTGTATTACTTAAAGTGCCCTTCATGGTCATTACACCATATATTTATAACTTGAAGCAAGACACCAAGGCTATACAGTGCAATCAATTCCAACTGATAGAGTGCCTAAATTACATCTAGTTCATCAAGTATTTTTTACCTATTTGTAATTAAAAAATGTAATCTAAGTACTCCTGTCAGTTAAGACTGCTTACAAGGATAGTGACTGCTGTACTCATTTCAAGTCAATGGCAGGCATGTATCACTTCCATGGCATGGGCTGGATGATATAAATGTACCATATTTTCCAGCCAATAGGTTGACATGATGCATAAATTGAATTTCCTAATTTTCTACCCAAAAAGGGTCATCTTTCATCCACGTACAGGTCTATATGGAATACAAGATGATGCCTTATCAAAACCTTGGCTTTGTCTCTTTCATTAGTAACTTCCAGTGTCATGAATATTAATGGTATCACTATACTATTCCTGATTAATTGGAAAACACCAACAGCCTCCTCCTCCTCTCCTTCTCCCAATTTTGATGGGGGAGGGGTCAGGGCGATTATCTGTATTTTTTCGGATACCTGACAACTGTGATCTTTCTCATGTACTATATTCCAATATCAACTGACACCTCTGGATAAACAGTTCATGCAGGAAAAATATGATCCCATGGCCTAGTAGCATTGCTGGGAAGTGGCAAGGAGAAATAGTAACAAAGAGATCAAATGTAAAGTTACACTCTAATAGCATGCGTGTTTTAGCATATTTAGGATCTACAAGTTACAAACCATTCATCAGTAAGTTATCAAACTGCAGTGTAATGATATTACAATTAATTCTGCTGGAACTTGAAATAAAATATAACAAGCTGTTGTTCTATATGAAATCAACAGGAGTGGTCCTTACCTGATCAAGCCACATCAAATATTCCCAGCACTGTTCGTATGTCATCTCTATTAGATGGAATAGTTCCTTTGACTTGATGCTGTTAGTGATGTACTCCACGTAAGCCAAAGCATCCATTAGACGACGTTTCTTTGTGCAGAGAACAATCCGATTGAAGTTAGCGTAAACAATCTGGGACCCCAGCCGTTTGAATTCAGCAATTAACTGACAAAGCATATAAAGATTGGATCTAAATTATATCTGTGAATATAAAGATTGACATTGTAAATATTCTCATATTTTTAATGCTCGCAATTATTGACGTCCAAATTTGAACAGCATCAACCATCTCAAGACCTACAACATATACATATGAAATATATAAATAAGTAAAAGTAAACCAATCTCAAACATGGACAACTCACAAAATGACAAGATGTGGAACTATTATAAGACCATCACTAAAAACTTACCACAGTCATGTAGTATTCTGATGAAAAATATTTATTTTCTTTGACATCATTTACAAGTATTGAGTAACTTATTGCATCCAGAAATGTTGAAGTTGACTCCTGGAGAGACGTTGGAGGAGTGAACAATGGAACAGGGAACTTGTTAATAGAAATCAGCAGGTGCATCAACCATCTCCTACAACAGTGTTCGAGCTATAAACTTTTCATTCTCAAAAACAAGTTATTTTCTACTGGAGCAATTTTCATATTCTTTAAACCTTATAGCATACATTATTCTTCTCCCTTTTACAACTAATAAAGTAAATCCAAGATCGGAACATAATAAATAAAGCAGAAAATAAACTAGACTTATCTTTGTTGTACATGTATGCCTCCAGTGTTTTATGCTTGAAATTTGTCCATAACTGGGGGCAGCAGTTAGGACCTACACAATTATTGTCAAGGAGGGTAAACATGTTTACTTGGTTTGGAGTTTTTGATACAGCCTTGCCTGAGGCCATAGAAAAGTTTAGAATAGAATTATGTTTAGTTTGATGGAAATTTCCGTTAAGATAACCCTCATCCTGGTCCACTTATTGTGACTTGCATTTGTATATTAGGGTTGTCTATATCGTAATTAATAGTTTGTTTTTGCTTTCAATTTGAGATTTATTTATTTAAATTATTCATTGGGATTAAAAAGTGCTCTTTGACTTTAGGACTAAATTGGGATTATTATGAATTCGTTTACAGACATTTTGGATTATATCATTTTCATACATCAAGACTGAGCACATCAAGACTATTTCATTCTATTCCCACATAAGCACATTCAAGACTGGAATTCATTCAAACTCCATACTTTTGGACTTGTGACAGAACATTTAGAACTATTTGGGATTTAATTCACAATACTGCAAATTCTTTTTAAATTTTCACTTTGGATTCATGGGAAAAAAATTATTTGTTGAATTTTACAAAACTTGGTTTTTATTTTTTTCTGTTACTTAGTTCAAGACCAGAGTCATAACAACAGCAAACCATATGTTCACAAATGTTAAAAATTCAGTAACAAAATATTTAAATGGCATAAAAATCTAATAAGGTCATCTACACATGCATGTAAATATGCCCAACAAATTTGTTGACCTGTGGTTGTTGATTACATGCTAACAAGGTTTCCTGAAAATAAAATACTTATACAAAGGTTCAAAACTGTAAAAATAAAATCTTTATAAATTCCTAAAATGGCCTAAACATCTAGTCAAGTCATCTACATATGCATACAAATAAATTTAATTTATTTACATCAAAATCTGTGTGCATGTGTGCACTAACATGCTAACCTGAGTCTACGGATAGAAGGACAGGACCAAATCAACAATGCCCCAGCTGCCTGTAGTGGGACATAATACCAATACCAAGACAAAATCAACTATATCCCTGCTACTTGCAGTGGGGCACAAAAATGACATGATCAAATCAACTCCATCTGCTGCCTGCAGTGGACTATTATAATGAAATTCGGATGAGTTTCTTTAGCAGAATGCTTTTGGGAAGAGAAAGAAGGATCTGAGAGGATGATGGAGAAGACAATGTAGAATCAAGATTAAGTATTGATGCAAATTAAGTTCAGATGAATTTTAATAAAAATACTCTTCAGTGCTGCAGAAATAAATCATAATTTACTGTTTGGCCAAATAGGTCTAAGTGCAACTTACAGTCTTCCAGGTTTTGTACAAGTCAAATTACTACAGGAAAAAGATCCAAGATATATTATTCATTTACCTGCAGGAAAACCTTTTTCATTAAGTTATGAAGTGTCCTCCTCAGAGCTGGATCATACAGCAATGCAGAGGGAGAGCGTAGCCACCTGACAAGGGAGATAATTGTGTCAACAGCTGTAGATCACAAAATGTTTAACAGCACATTTTCACAAATTGTACGAGGAAGATGAATTTGCTAAAATATATTTTCAAAATTTATGTTATGATGTCAGACAGAACGCATTTTATTAAAGCAACAATGCTGACATTATGTGCAAAAAGTCGTATATGCCAAATCATCTGAATTATACTGAATCTTGAATGATACTGGTCCCAAACATCGTTGGGTTCAATTAAATCCATATAATATCAACATTCTATCATATCATGAGCTGCATAACTTCTCCTTCAAACTGAGTAAACCTGCTATTTTTCACATGTGTATGAATTAATCCATGTTTTTTGGCAACATCTGTGGGTAAACTGATTTTAGTCAAAAGCTGAAACACATGATTTGTTGACGTCAATACCTCAAATATACGCTAATAATACACTATGTTGGATTGCCTGCAGCCCAAGTTTATCCTTCAAAGCATTCCAGAACCATAGTTGATCACCAATATTCACCAGTCCTAATTTTTTTATCTGATGCACGCTTTTTCTTCTCAGATCTGCTTTAAAAAAGTGGGCTAGACTCTCTTCACTCCCTCTCAAACCAGTGTGTGCACCATGTACAAAGGTTACTAAATTAGTCATTAAGAGAATTTGTTGAATTTATCACATCGCTACTTTTTGAGCACTCAAAAAAAAAAAGAAAGAATGGAATTTTGATGAGTTTGCAGATTCAAATCCTTTGATAAATTAATATATATAATTTAACTGGCTTCTATTTGAAGACTCTAACTGAAATTAGCCATTGTGGGTTTAACATTTTTCAGCACACTATAGGCTATACATGCCAACCAGTATAAATTGTGGAGGATGGTCCCATTAAAACCTTGCCAAGAACCACTGACCCATGGAAAGCTACTGGCAATATGAAGTCCAGTCTATATAAAAAATTTGAAACATTCTTATGTAGCACATTTCAGTTGCAATACTTGAAAGCAAAATGACTTGTATAGAAAATGATTTATCAGATTTAAAAAAAAAAAAAAAAATAAAAAAAAATGGCCTCAGCTCCTCTTATGTACTACCAAAACAAACAGTAAATGAGCCCCCACCCCCTCTTATGTACTACCAAAACAAATAGTAAATGAGCCCCCACCCCCTCAATGTGAGTCTAATTGCAATGGTTTGAACATTTTGGTAGGTACGTCAAGTTTTATTTAAAAAAAAACACAAAACATTACATAAATTAAAATGACTAGTTTATGTAATGTACCAAGCACTTCAAACACTGGGCAATACTGGTTCAATTAGTTTCACAAATTTATTTTGGATATATATATATATATATATACACACACACACACACACGCACCCTTGGGGGAAAAAGTGCTATGGTCAGCAACCAAAAACAGGAATGGTGGCTGACCAGAAATAGACATTTATTTTTTGGCCCGACTGGGAAACATTCTCAACACTGACATCTTATTTTATTTACAACATGTAACAGTATATTACATGAATTTCACCAGTTATCTTGCTCCTTTAATATTCTGAAATACAAAGTGATAAATATTGATGCAGAGGATTTCTCTTATTTTTAGGATCATTAAAAAAATTTTAAAGTTCAGAACCACTTTTTGCACTAAACCACAAAACTGGGTATTCTATCAAGTGTTCTGTGTGATCTTTTAAACATTTCATATTGGGATAGCAACCTAATTGTAGACCACCCATGACCCCTATAAATTTTCCCAAACAGGTTGCCATGATAAGCCGAATATTTTACCTGTAGAAATGAATGATCTGATTATCTGCAAAGACATTTCCGTACGTTGCCACATCCCTCACCCAACCATGGACCATGCTCTTCAGTATTCTGTAATGCATGAAAAATAACTAGTCATTTTGCCATGATAGCCCAAGCAGGCCTGTGATCACTCATTTTGTTGACATCTCCCTAATATCTAAATTCAAAAGCAGTTGGCCATGAAATATGGATATGTAGAATCCGTTTGGAGTAAAAATTTTCTAGTGCTGCTCGATACACATATTGTGAAAGCAATGTTTACTGATTTCTCCAGTTGTTATACCTTCATCCATGTTTGACTGCACATCATTTGACAAATACTGCAAGGCCTCTATGCCAGGATGCTTTCAGTCAGTTCACAGAGTCTCTTAAGCCGTTTTTTTTCCAAAAAAAAAAAAGATGTATAAATCCTTTATTAGTAATGTCCATAATATTCGATAGTGGACTGGCATTGTTTCTAAAACTATGAACAGGCTTTGAGCTAGGATGCTTTCTTCATGCCAAAATGCAGTGAGAAGTCATTTCAAGCATTTAAAAAAAAATTTTTTGGTTTGGTATCTTCAATATTTGACAGTGGATTAGCATCTTCTGTGTATCTGAATGGATGTTTTCTGTCAAATTCTGTTTAAAGTTTGTTTTTTTTTAAATCAAGTTGTTCAAATGTTTTTCCAACATTTAGTAACAGTACCTGATGGTAGACTTGCATCATTTGAACAAAAATTAAAAATCTTCATGCCAGGATGCTTTGCATTAAATTTGGTCAAACCCTGTTAAGTGGTACCTAGAAGAAGTCATTTTAAGGTTTGTCTATATGGTGAATTGACATTACTTAAACCAATTTGAAAAAGCTTCTGCCACATCTGGTTTATGAGAAGTTGTAAATAACAATTGTGAATGGACAATGCACACCTGACAAAGGACCATGCCATTTGCAATCTTATGGCTAACTGAAAAAATGTAAAGCAGAATGAAAGCAAATAAAATCAGAAGCAAATAAATTTGAAATCTTTTGCCAGGTTTAGTTCAATTTGGTCCAGTGGTTTTTGAGAGTAAGCTGAAAACAGCAATCCTTGACAGATGACAGGCTCCGACATATACCATATGCTCAAATGGATGGCCAGGCATGTTAAAAATGATAAATCAGACAACAGAATGTTTTTTTCTTCATAAAAAGAAGGAATAAATAGCAAGGTAATCAGCATGAGTACTGTGAATGGCACATTATATGTCTGCCCTGTGTTTAATTATCCTCTCTGTTCAAACTGATATATGTGTACATAAACCATTTTTCTCTTTTAGTGTGTGTGTTGTGAGATTTAGATTTTTAACGTAGCTTTAACAATTTTTCAGTCATATCGCTACAATGTCTGCAGTGACAGTTTATAGTGATGTCTAGCACTGGGGCATCATGCTGCAGACATGTAGCATGATGTCCCACCCAGTCACATTATTCTGACACCAGGCTGACCAGTCCTAACACTAACCTCCTAATGCTGAGTGTCAAGCGAGGCAGCTGTTAGTACCATTTTTTAAAGTCTTTGGTATGACTCTGCTGGGAAAATTTTAGTCACAGTGATTAAGATTTTTGCCCTATTGATCTGAAAATGGTTAGCTTACTTTTTTACCCTAAGTGCAAGCCATTCACAAAGTTTGGTCCAGGTCTGTGATATAAAACTAATGCATTTATGCAGAAACCCAGACCTGTGTACCTTAGATTGACCCAGTCGATGTTTGTTCAATTTTTATAAAGGTGTAATAATGTATGTTGCTACTGTACCAGAAGTTCATAACTGAAGGACTGTTTCAGTAAGCCTGATGGGTAAAATCACACAGGCTGACACATTCTGAAATCATTTTGCCTCTTTCAGTCACAAGATATGGACATCTGCCCAAAGGTCAATAGGTTCTTCCCAACCCCAAGTGCAAGACAAAGTTTCTTCTTTCTGTCATAGTGACCGTGACTTTTGACTCCAATATCAGTAATATTCTTTTTTAATCCATGTTCAAGCTATCCACAAAAATCTGGCAACTACAGATGGCAGTGAGCTCAGGTTGTAGTGCACAAACAATTTTTCCTTTCATTCACAGCAACCTTGACCACCCCAAGAGCAATCATCCACTAAGTTTGGTACTGTGAGTGGTGGACAACTTGGGCTACTGTATAGAAACAGAATTAATATCAGATAGCCATCATAAAATAAAATGCTACAACTCAACTGACAAGAGTATAATAAAAAAAAGCAAGGAAAAAGGGGGGGGGGGGAATAGAGGTACTGGAAAGAATGCACTGAAAACCAGAGCTAGATTTTTCCTGTATACAATTTTGACTGCAATACGAGTTAACAAGCACATCTTTTTATGATACTGAAATTTCTCTTCTACCATTAAATGGAACACAATATTTCAACATACACTGAAAGCTTATCGAAAACATAAACCTGTACACATTTTATAGTGAAAAGCAAAACCTTTGTGTGAAAAGCATGATGAGCTAAGCTTCAACAACTTTAGCGAATATCTTCTCTGTAGTCATCCACAGGCTGCTTGGTTTAACGCTAATCAGTGATCCAAATTTTCTCTTGATCCTGATCCCTAGATGCAATACCTGAAAGTGATGGAGCAGAGAGCTGTTTCATCATAACTGGTCATGGTAGTAGCTGCTCCCTGGCCTTGTACCATCTCCTCCAAAGATGACTGGGGTAATGTGTCAAAACTGACGGCACTGGCACCCTCCTGATCATTTACATGAGAGGACTGCAAGTACATGCAGAAATTGTCATTGCCAAGTATTCTTACATCAGAAGTACTGTTATACCTGGTTTAAAGTTTGGTATAATTATTTTAATACCAACTGTAACAAAATCAACCCACCCACCCCCGCCCGCAAAACTGCATGTGATGTTTGAGCAGTTCTTTTCTTGTTCTAAAAAAACCCCATACTTTTTGTACTTGGTGTAAAATTTATGCACAACTCTCCCTAGTTATAGCATGCTAACTGCAGTCCATAACTGCCTAGTTAAAAGACACTAGTTAGGGTCCACAACTTCCTAGTAATAACATGCTAGTTGGGGTACATAACTGCCCAGTTACAACATGCTAGCTTTGGTACATAACTGCCCATCACATGTACTGAACCGATTTTGTAACATGAAAGTTCATGTGTTGTACAGCAAATGTGGGTGGGGTGGGGGTGATGGTTAAAGCTTATCAAATAGTTCTATTTATAGCAGTAATGAAAGTTTGTCGGAAAATGAGCACATGGGTGGGTGGGGATGGAGATCCATATCTGCAATTAATGGGTCCATACTTTATTATTAATCACTGAAAAGAAACCGACACCAGGTTTTCATAAATACCTCAATCTGTATTCATTTCTAATCTAGTTCTGACTTGGATCAACAAAGTTCAAAATGGTTGAAATTAACTCAAAAAACACCTTTTCCATCACCTTCCTTCAATCATAAGTGAAGAGTGAGAACTGCTTGTATTCCATTATTGTATGAAATTTGCTTGGGATTTCAGCAATACAAAATGTCACTTGTGTACTGTACATGGGTGCCTGTGTACTACAGATGCTGACCCAAGTTAAACAAATTGTCCCAAGTTTGCATTAAGGGACACACAGTCCATTACTATTAAAAGCAGGAAGACACATTGTGTATATCAGTGTTTTAAGGCTCACACATGGACTTCACATGTACTGGCAGTCTGTATTTGAGGATTATAGTGAAATTATCTAAACAGACAAATTTTCAGCTGTTTATTTACAGAAGCACTGTAGCATAATGTAAGTGATTATAATCTATTACATGCTTAGAAATACCAATGTGACACTTGTTAAAGATGAGGAGTTATTTAGTGCCAAGACTAATGAAATAAAGGTAGCTGAATGTAGCTGATCCGATGGTAGGATCTGAATCAGCACCTGTTTGGTCACCGGTCCTACATGATGCAACTGCACCACCAAAGATCAACTGATACAAATGCAGATGCCTAACTTAAATGGTTATATAAATCTTTAAAGGACACTGGCCACCTATATTGTACAAACATGTGATATTACGGTCATTAAAAAAATGCATTTGTTATGTATGCACACCATAAAAATGTTTAATTAGACTTAAAAATCCACTTTTTAAATGAAAAAAACTATTTGGCATTCTCCATAAACAATCAGTAGTTTCCGTGTGCAAAAAAAGGATATGACATACATTTATCTCTTCTATTCAACCTAGCCATTCAAGTGTTTAATTTCCCCACATAAATGTCTCTGATATATCTTACAATTGTGCTTTTGTACAGCAAATATGGTGCACTGTGTTACATATGTAAGCAACCAAAAAAGTGATGATGGGACAAAAGGGTTCTTTCTTTTTCTGAAAGACCCCATTTGCCACAAAAAATGTGGATTTAAGCTGTGGGATCAAATAGGGGGAGAGATGAGAAAGTCCTAAATCCTCTTAAATCCCGTAGAAAGCTCAAAGGTGCATATGAGAAGAGGGATAGAAAGAGCGTTAAGTAAAATGTATCAGATAAAGGATTACAGTAATGTTACTGCAGATGTAAAATATTAATGTTTAAAATAATCATAATACTTTTTGAATGTGCAGAGTGTAGACTTTGATCAAGCTCATTATTTAGCATTATTATAATCAATTTGAACTAAAAAGTATTTTAAAAAAAAATTATCAGGTATTACTCTGGGATATTTAGTTATCATTTATAGGTGTACAAGTCTGTGGAATCAGTCATATATATATATATATATATATATATACATACACACACACATATACACACACACACACCTTATTTACTGTATATATACCGGGACATGATAAAATAATTATTTTTCCTGTCCCAGAACTTACGGTGAAACTTTTTTCATCACGGTACATGTCCCAAAACTTAAGAAAGGAAATAATTTTGTGTTGAACTTGTCCCCCACCCCACCCCTACTGCACGGTACAATACAATAGATGAACAAAATGCTTATCTGAAAATAAAATGAAAGAAACTAACCTTGCATTGTTATCATTTATTCCTTCTCTTTCCATCATGCGAAATTTATTAAAGAAAAAAATATATCCATGAACTCTGTCTATGTAGCAGATGCCAGCTGGTGTATGCATCCTTACTGTAGTGTGTATCACTCATGTCAGATAATAAAATTGCAAATGAAACTGGAATATCACCCGATTGCTTGAAGGCGCCTGCCATTCACGCATGATATGTTAGAAGGTGCAAAAAGGACCAAGATTGTATTGTATTAAGGTTAACTATACGTCGGTAATTCTTGCAAATAAAAATTATTATTTGAAAATACATTCACTGTGAGTGCAAATGATAATCTTTTCACTAGAATGGGTTAAAAAGTATTATTAAAGCAAGTTATTGCTGTGTGTATACTATTTACCCGAGGAACATCAATGAATGTTTGTATAAATTATGATCACATATGGCAAACAAACAGAAGCCTGGGTTATAAATAAACACAACTGGCAGCAAGCAATAAACTCTTTGTTTAAACTTACCAACAGGATATCAAATACAAAAGTTATTTAATTACAAAGCCAACCCCGGAAACTGACTGTGTGCCGATTTTAAAAAAAAATTTTTTTGCATGAAGTTGGCCAACATAAGGAAGCCAACTTTTGTTCCTTTGGATTCTTTTAAGTGTGCCGATTTTTTTTTTTTTTTATGTTTAACCTAACTAGTTTTAAATACTTTGTGTGAAACAAATTATATACTGTTAGCTACATTTAATGATGCTGACCTGAAAATTGACTGTGCTACAGATGGGATAAATTCTCAATGCTATGTGAAATGAACTATGACAGAAAACACTGATCAATGCATATAGACTATAGATCTATACACTTCATAGCCTCCCAACTCTCTTAACAACTGCAGAAAACTTATTAACAGCCAGAAAGGTGTTATGTCAAACATGCTTTATTCTAATTTTGTTAAGCATCTCCACTGTGCCCCAGTTGAATCAAAAATATACTTACAATATTTAATGACAAATAATGCACTTACCAGCCAGAAGAAATCATTTATCCGTCAACACATTAATCCATAAGCAAATTTCACTGTAGCACTTGCCATATTTCAAAGACAGAAAAATCAATTTTCAAAGAATCCATGAACTTGAAAGTTCAGCACGCGGTTATCCACTAGGGTCCGTATTTGGAGGGTCTTTTGTACATGAGGGTAATTTTACAATCGGTATTAAAGTCAACACAAGTATGTCACAGTTTCACCTCCTCCAAAGAAAAGGAGTTATATACACTAGCAACACAGATTTCTAATTACCCATGAATAATCTAATGCAACATGTTTCTCTTCGTGACAGCTTGTACTAAGTATAACCACAGTAGAGCTGTGTACCTAGCATCGTTTCAGTATTTACAATACAACTTTTCAAAACTGAACTGATGAAAATGAAACAGTTTCTTGTAATAAACATTAATTATTTATTGTTAATTTCATGTAACATCCATATATTAAATGTGATAACACCTCATTACTATGCGACATTTTATGTTATTTTTCTTTGCTCACACGTATAAACTGTGTACTTCGAATGCAACAGTCACACTACAACCCTCATTAACATATTTGTATTAATGAGCTGCATGTAAACATTTGGACATGAACTATATTACACTAGCGAAGAGTTCTTTTTACTTTAAAGGAAAATATTGAGTGAGAAAAATAATCTGTGTTGGGGTTTGACTGAGACAAGGAAATCCCAGTCGCATGGTTACATTATATGTCTCCCCACTTGGCAAGCCTCGTGGAAAGACAAATAATGTAACCCCTTGACTGGGATTTCCTTGTCTCTGTCCAAACCCCAACACAGATTCTATATATCCCACCCAGTCACAATATTCTGACAACAGGCCGACCAGTCCTAACACTAACCTCTTAATGCTGAGCGCCTAGAGAGGCAGCTGTTAGTACCATTATTACAAGTATTTGGTATGACTCCCTGTCCAGGTAAGAATGACTATAGCAGTGTATCACCCCAGGGTGTAAAATTGAGGGTAAAAAAAAAACCCTTGGTGTCAGAACTGGGGGTCAAATATAAAATGTGGGGGTCAAAAATGTACTCACAAATTTTCATCTGACATATACTTTTTCAGCTTGAAATAGGATATTGCAACTTGCACAACATTCTCTCTCTCTCTCTCTCAAAATACAAAAAAAATCAACATGCACAATTAACACACAAATGCATTGTCCATTCAAAGGATAATTTAATTAGTTCTTTTTCCTTTTAGTTTAAAGTCGTACTTTCAACAGTCTTTTTGTAGCAATATTATAGACCAACACATTACATATAAGCCGATACAAAAAGCCAAATAAATCTTTTTTAACCAAATGACAATTAATTTACGGCCTGTCATATAATGTGTAATATCATCGGTTTCACTGTACTTCGTCTTAAAACACATTTATCCAAAAATCAAAGAGGCTCATGATTCATATTCTCTTTAATAAGTTACACTTGAACTTTTAGATCTTTCTTTCGTTGCAGCAAAGTTAAAGACCAACAAAATCTGCAATTACCCCCTGACTTTGTAATCCATATAATGGAATTATCTCTGCAAGTTTACTGATTTCTTTATTGTGAAAGAATGTCTTGGGTGATAATGTGTTCTACAGATATCTTGTGGCGAACAAAGGCAGATTTTTAAAAAATTCTTAAACCCTGTCATGAAAGGATTATTCACTTTTACAGTCTTCGCAATCATGCAAACAGATGTCACACTGGTAATCCAAATGGATTTGCCGTATTCCAGTCAAGGGAATTATCTTCTCCATTTTGCATGAAAGTTAGATCCACAGTTACTCTTTTGTGTTCTGCTTCATTCACTATTGAGGCTAATGATTCTTAGTGCACACCGTTTTAATCTGGAGATCACTTTCTAGTGCAACAAGCATTGAGGTTAAACATCTGGATGACATCTTGCTGAGCTCAATGTTAATCGTGTGAGAGCTCGCGAGATTAGGGGAAGCTACTCTGTCATAACATTGCCTATGCTAGTCTGGTTTCTGTTTCGTATGCTCCGTATAGTAGAGTGCAACACAGGGAGCATGCGAAACAGGGAACCAGACTATTCCTATGCTCGAAGTATATGCGATGCCATCCCTCATCCAAAGCACTGGATATTAAATAAATCTGACTGCAGTTTGCAAATTCTTTGCGTCAAGAAAACGCACAACAACAAAATGTGTGTGTCAGTTTTCTTCGACATGCGTTCCTGACGCACAAATGTGCGTAAAGTGAAACACTGCTATAGTTTGCTGTGTGCAAACATCTTCCAGAGCACCTATCCTTGTAAAACAACTGTATCATTTGTGTGCAAAATCTCAGAGCACTTGGAAAAGATTCTAAACCCTTATCTTGAATTCTTCTGTGTTCCAGCAAACAATTGTACACTGATACTTTTAATATCTTTAAACAATAGAAAATGAATGTTTTCCAAATGTTACAGAAACTTTTCTTTATCAAGGCACAATTGTCTTCACAAACTGTTTAAACTCACATTAAAGTTTAATAGTTTAAAGTTAAAGTTTAAAGTTTAATAGTTTCCTAAGTTTTGGTAAAAATTTAATTAAGCTTTTGAACCCCTTTTGAAGACTAAAAGTTTTTAGTGTTATGAATCACTGTTCATTTTGAGGTTTAACACCATGTTCAGCACATGATAAGCTATATATGGCAGCCAACATATTTGGCAGTTTAAGGAACAATGACTATAGAAGGCTACTTGCAAGCTTTCTAACAAACCTTACCCACATTGGAGAAACCAAGTCATGAACTCACAAAGACAGAGATGAGATGCAAGTGATTTGTAAAGACAGTTGTATCAGACCACATGGCCACACAGGGAAACGTGAAATTCAAAGATCAAAAGGTTCATCATAATCAATCAACCATTGATTTTAATCTAATGAAGATATTTTCTACATCAATTTCATGGACATTATCATTTTCATATACATGGCAATGGTCAAATTATTTCTATATCGTAAAGTTTAACTGTTTATTGGCACAGTGTCATCTGCCTGTTGTTGGTATTTGAGTTGTACCAAACATGTTTACATAATTGGAAGCTGTTATTCATATATTTTACTTTTGTGGAAGACTTTATCCACAAAAGTAATGTTACAAAACAAACTACATCCATTTTATTTCATTATGGAAAATCATACTCTAATGCTTGGTTGATCAACTTTTTTTTGGTGGCCAATCTTCAATTGCCATTGAATCTGATTTTATTTTACCACTAGCTCTTACCTCAATAATGGTGTTAACAGCTAAACTGGCCACATCCAATTCTACACAGACTGTGGAATATGCAGCAGGGTTGTTAACCTCGACACTAGAACTCTCTTCAAGTTCCATACACAATCTGGAAATGTGTGGCATAATTAGCAAAAAACAGTGGCATGTGTGCATAAAAGTAAACATTTAGATCTTCTCCTCATAGTAGTCAAAATAACCAAACAGAACCATTAAAAAAAATATATGCAAACTTTGACAGGCAAAACCACGAGTTTAAATATTCACAAAAATTTCCTTTATCTTTTATTATTTATAAAACCATGAGAATTGAGACGCACAAAAATAAAAATTAGTTTTTCAAGTAATTACAAAAAATTAAAATCAGAATTATGACCTTCCGAGTTGTAGCAAGTTCAGCCAATCAGATAAAAGATCATGTCATTAATCATTATTATACCTGAAGGGGTGGGGGAAGTGAGGAGACAGACATGAATGACCTTTCACATAGCTCTGTATTTGACAAACTTTCTTAACATACCTTTAGATCAGTCAACACATCATCCATTCATTTAAAGATCATGCGGTGGTTACAGTTCCAAACATGGCTGTGTAGTAACAAGCACATAAATGACTACCAGAATTCTAGGATGATCCAGTTTCTAACCTTTTTTTATGGATCTTTGGTTTGTCCTTTTTAACACTGATATTTAGATCAGTAAATTAATTCTACTGAAATGTGTTCATCTCAGAATTCAAATGTCTTTCAAGTCCTACTAAGCATGTTCATACACTTCTATTCTATTTTGCAGTAGACCTCAACTTCAACTTTTCACGATAACCACCAAAATTAAAGCCCTTTTCAAAATTATAATATTGGGTCTGGGTGGAATTTCATTTGCAACAATAAAACAACCATAAACATCCTAAAACTCTCAACAACAACAAATAAAATGATGAAGAGAACTCCCTATATAAAATAGAATTTATGGAGGAATGGGACATTTTAACATTCATTTATAAATCTAATTGCTACAAGTAAAGGCAGACATCAAATATAAACAACCCCCTTTTGTGGCAAAGATTCAGACAACAGCAGCAACTGTGATTTTGAATTCATGTATACAGTACTGTTAAAGACAAACCTGTTGTCATCAGCCTCTTTGCCTCCCAAGTCTGGCCGCTCTGTCAGTGAACACCACATAATGTGGTTGTGCTTATGAAGATGTCGAGCCAGGAAAAGATCACAGCCAAATAAAGTGATGTCTCGAGGCAAATTGCCAACAGGAATATGCAGGTATCTAGACTGTTCTATCATTGCCTGTTTGGAAATTAGACATACATGCCATATTATTTAAATCAAAATTAAACAATATTGCATTTTTAAAATTTTTTTAAATACAAATTTTATTCCAACCCAATTACAAAGTACACATTTCTCTCTAACCCTTTCAAACATGCACATCTTAACTGTATGGATGTGTGCATGTACATTTTAACAGCATGTCAGCACAGTGCTGGCTATATGGTACAAACTAAAAGGTAAATTCCTAATAATATTAAGAGACAGAAGTCAAAATAAATACTTTATTGAAGTACATCGAGTCTGAATGTAGATCTATGAGAATGACTACTGCCAAATATTTACCCATATAGCACAAGTATATACTTAATACAAATAATGCACAATATATACTTAATACAGATAATGCACTATGTCAGAGTCCAAAACGTTTAAAGTAATTCCTTTTCATTCATTTCTTCTACCTTCACCTGCTAGCATACTTGCTCCTATAAGCTTATAGTCACCAATTCTAAAAGACTCTGTAAACGAAAAAATCAATAAACCAGAAATTGCATTAGAAATCAATAAACTAGAAATTGCGTTAGAAATCAATAAACTAGAAATTGCTCTAGTAAAACATGCATCTTCCCACTACTTTAAAATTGTTGGTACACTTCTGCAGATTAAATAAAAGCAAAAGAAACAAAAACTAATTATAATGACCTTAAAATGTAATTTGGTATTTATATATGAATACAAAAAATTTTCATCTCATCTACCTCAAGTCGCTTTCAGTAAATTGTTTTTCATCTCCCTCCAGTCTTCCTTGCTATGGTCCAAAATGTTTAAAATCAAGTTGTTGTAACAACCTTAAAATCTAATGAAATAATCTACATAAAGCAAGAAATAATTTGCCTATATTAATAATCATGCTAAGAAGGTATTCCTCAAAATTCCCAACATAAAATATGCCTAAAATATGCAAACTCATTTGATGACCTTAAAATTTAATTAGGTCATCTATTTACAAATATAAAATAGGACTAAATTTCACTTGTTTACCTCAACAGTATGTGCTTAACATGGGGTCATCCAACGGTCAAATAATTTTTTTTTTAACTGTTGAACTTTTGTTTTAAAAAACTATATTAAGAGCCCTGAACTTTATCAGGTCATATATAATAATATATATATATATATCTATATCTCTGCAAACATGTCCACCAACTTTCACTCTAGTCTACAGTCATTCTCACCAAGAAAGATTCTGTCAATATTTTAAAAAAAACCCCAAACCTCTAAATCAGCATTTGTAAAGTATACATCTCCAATTCAAAACTGTGGAAAAATTTGACAAATTGTTCCGATTAAAATCAAGATCTTGGATATAACAGAGGTTTGATGGACACCAATACAAGGTCATGTTCTTGTAACCTTTCAATTCAACAATCAGATTACAACTTTCACCTTTACGACAGTGAAAAATGTCATTCAGAACACCACATTTCTAACAATACCATGAAATGCAAGTTTAACAAGTTACTGAAAACAAGTGGACCAGGAATTTCGATCATCGCTAGAACACACACCTGATGCCTGTCAGTCCTCATTGTTACAAGTAGAGAATCAAATTTACTAGGATTGTCATAAACTGTCAAAAAAACTGAGTCACCTCATCAATTTAGTCAGACAAACATGCATACCAAATTTTCATTTGTCTACCTCTTGGGAGTTTTCCTGAATTTTCTGCCAAGGTTCATTACGAATAAATTCAAAAATGTTTAAAAATGTGCCTCAAAATATAGCTGTAAAAATCCCTGCAAATAATTCTCTAATAGTCTGAGAATCTAATCAGGTCATCTACATATGAAAAAAAGCATGCCAATCAAATGTGATTTATTTATCTCAAGCAGTCTTCGCTTACTTGTGCTAGCAAGGCTTTATTCCACAAAGTCCAAGGAATTTAATACTCCAGGTAATGACCTGAAAATCTAAGAAGAACATTGCATGTGAACATAAATCTATCTACCAAATTTCAGTTTATTTACCTAAAGTGTATTCTGCTTAATTGTGCTAGAAAGATTTTGAAGCAAGAAAACAAATTTAAAAGTGCAAATAAACTTTCTGCAAGGATCTTGAAATCCTAACTGGTTATCTACTTGTGATCCAAATTGGTTATCTAGTTGTGATCCAAATTGGTTATCTAGTTGTGACCCAAAGCAAAGGGTGTAAAATTTCATGGCTCAAATTAAAACATTTCTGTGACATAGTGCTTTAACGGTTTCAGGGCATATGTAGAGATTTACAGTCATCTGCAAAACAATATGCCACCTTCTGATATCATAATGGGGACATGGCCTGGGTAGATAGTGTAATTACTGACCTGCAAAATGATGTCCACATTCATATAATGCTGTATCATTCTCCTGCAGCCAACTCTTTGCCAATCTAATACATTGTACAGCACCTCACTGCAAAAAAGAAAAATCCCACAACCATTAACCTGATTTATAAGCAAGTTACAAATGAGAATATATTTTTTAGTTTTAAACCCCTTTATCTCACATTTACATTTTTTTGTTTTAAACTTGAGTGTTACATTGATCCTTCTTTGAAAACAATAGAACAGTTGCAGCATCCACAAATTTACAGTATCCATAAAAGTGTATTTTTAAACCAAAAAAAAAAGGGGTGTGTGTACAAAACCACAAACACTGAAATGCATGAAACAAAATACATTAAATCACTGAATTCAAAATTTCAAATGTTTTTGGCTTCAGCATCTCAAGATTAGATTGCTAACCTCTCAAAAGGGACATAATCTTCACCACTTCCTTTCATTTTGTAAAAACTCCTTGACCTGTGTAATGTATACATTAATACAATATCCATATGGTATGCAAGCAGTTGCAAATATTCAAATACAAAATTATTTCTAAATTGAACTTAAATGTCAGTATGTTTGTCACATGTGTAACCTAAGGATGTTAAGTAAGGATCTATATCAGTGTATAGAACTGTTTCTTGATGAGCACTTGGAATTTTAAGCACATTACTAGAAAGCCATCCAAAATATTTCTGGCAACAACTTTGTTGATTTTAGTACAATATTTAATCTGGATCCCTCAGCAAAAGTAATCAATCTTATATCCGGTAAATAGTGATATTTAATTACATCATCTTTTCACATTTTGTCCATTTATTTACCTGTCAGTTATGTGTATTGGCACAAGAGGGAAGTCCATTAGCCCAGGCATCATAGTTGTCAGGTGAGAGAAATCTAAGAAAAGAAAAGGAGATTTCGTTTAGACAAATTTTGTCTTTAAAACACAAGTATTGTAAATAATGCTATTTAAAACTGCATGTGAAAAACAATATTATACATCTTTTATGTAAAACTCCCTTCTGTTAGTTGGATACTTGGTACGGGTTCTCCTGGTTTTAAATGAAAGCCATCCGCAAAATTTAGTACAAGGCAGAACAAGTCGTGTCAGAAAGGACATTTCTCTTCCTTCAGTTATTGTAACTTTAACTCCCAAACTAATATATATCTTTCTCAGCAGATTTATTTTCCCTGCATGTGACATTTACCTTTGACCCCAAAATAAATGACTCAAATCCAAGCCACCATAAAATTTGCTCAAAGTAGGACATAAACACAAAAAATTATGCTGAAGCAATTTCTCTTAAAGTCAAGTGACCCCAATATTTTCACCCCAAAAATCAATAAGCATTTTTCTAGCATCAAATTTTAACTTAATGTTGAATGGTTTCGGAGGTAAGAGAGTGCTATTATGAAGTTCCAAAAGTTTATTGGGGGAGAGGGATATGGCAGGAGGAAGAGAAAGGCTGCAACTCTGGAAAGCTGAAATGGGGGAGAGAGGAAGAGAGAGACTGCAACTCTGGAAAACTGAAATCTAAAAAGAGACAAATGAATGTACACATAAATTAAATAATATGAAAAAGGTTGCTAATATGTAATGTTTACAAGTTTGAACAGCTAGGCAGTGTTAGCTTAATAATTAGGTTTAGGACAAGTCATATGATAAAAGTGAAAACAAAATTAAAGTACCATCAGTGAAAGTGACATTATACAGTTTTGATCAGGTATAAAGGCACTGATATTCAGCAAACGTTTCACTCTATAACTTCCTAAAATAAAAGATTACAATTTCCAAATTGCACAGATTAATACCGTATGGAGATTGTACGGTGATATAGGTAGGACCTCTCTTCTCATCCTTGTATGCTGACAAAAGGCGCTGAATTCCACGATGAACCTGTTTGACATCTTTCTCTAACTTGTAGTCCAGATGGTGACCACTAGGAGGAAGCATATCTTCGTCTACACCCTTCGAGATCCTAAATAATTTGTATAATATTACTAATATTCAACAACTTGGAAGGCTTTTATGTGCATTAAATGGAATGTATGAAAAATGGGTTTATAGAGTGTTTATACTTTTATGTCCACTGATGATGAGTCTGTCCCTTTGGATGTGTCATCTGCATTAGGACAACAAAGAACACAAGCACAATCTTGTTCACTGTGTCAACATTTTATATTTTTCATTTTCTAGGCTCGACTATGAATTCACATAGGGTTTCTTTAAAAATAGTTTTATAATATTTACAATACATTATAAAGCAAAGGCTTTAACTGAGCATAAAAAAGCCTGGCAGACAAACAAGCAACAAGCCCTTTATTAACTTTGAAAATTACTAGCATGATTTAAACATAAAACCCGATTCTAAAAGTTGTAAAGATCTCGTATTACATTTTAAAACCCTATTATCACTTTTATCCCCCAATCGGATAATCATATTCTCTACTAATAAAAATGTCACATCTATGTAATAAAATTTTCAGCAGTTTTAATTAATGAATAATCCCCATCCCCCTTATCCTGAAAACTGTGAGTTTGGCCCAGTCTATAAAGTCTTGTTGCAGACTGGGATATTACAAAGTCACACTATTTTCATATTCAAATTAGTCTGGATACATGTAATTGGAAATCAGACTACTTCCTTCATACTGGGATCTGCCTAGCACAATTATATTTAATAGGTGATTCTCCCAAAATACAATCTGTACTCAGTCCAAAATACATTGATGTGGACATCAGTTAAACATTTTATGTAATCTAGGATCAGCCCAAAATACACTCAGATGTGGAGATCAGCTTTGCATGGTTTCTATTTAATCTAGAATCAGTGCAAAATTATGTGGAGATCAAGCTTATCCGATTCTACTTAATCTAGGATCAGATAAAAAGTACATTCCGATGAAGAGATTAGCCTTGCATGGGTTCTACTTAACCTAGGATCAGTCCAAAATACAATGATGTTGAGATCAGTCTCATCTGATTCCATTTAATCAGATCAAAAGTACATTCCAATGAAGGGATCAGCCTTGCATGGATTCTACTTAATCTAGGATCAGTCCAAAATACACTGATCAGTCTCACCAGATTCAACTTAATCTCGGATTGAATCAAAAGTACATTCTGATGTGGTGATTAACCTAGTAGATTCTACTTAATCTTTGATTAGCCCAGCCTAACAAAGATTCTATTTGATCTGTGATCAGCCCATAATACACTAATGCTGGGACATGGTTCATACAGACCCTGGGCACACAAATTCAAAGTGTCTTCAAGATCTTTTCCAATTTTCACAGAGTTTATTTGGCTGCATTTTTGTTACTATTTTTCATTCACCAGTACACTTAATTTAAATGAATGCAGAAAGATGCATCAGGATAAGCATTTTGAAAGCAAAGGGACAAAAGTCATGAAAATGCATTGCATAGAAAGTTGCATGAAAGGATCATCTGCATTTAAGTCACAGAATACTTGCTTGGCATTTCTCTCAGCACTGAAGATCGAGTTCAGGTTGGGCATCTGGTCACTTCGGACAGTATCCACTACAAACACAGTGCCTTTCTTGGACATGGGGAAAATAACCCCAAATATCATTTTGTTTCCACTGGAAAAAAAACAACAGAAAAGCATACCTAAAACCAAGAAACTTTAGAACATAAAAAAGAAAAAAAATGTAGATTTCCTTGACACAGCCGAATGAACAGATAGAAAGATAAAATTGCATACAAAATAGTGACGACTACTGTAGTCATGCTACAAGTATGGCAGTAGTCAGCACCTACACATCTGGAGTACACTGAAGAAATGCAAGAGTTTTGTGAAACACTGTCACCTGTAAATGGCACCATGAAGATCATATCTACTAAATACACAGGGGGATATAAGTGTATTGTTACGTATATGTAATTAAATTACTTGTGTGTTAGTTTTAAAATTTTTTTATTTTTTTTTTTTTGTTTCATTACATTTTATTGTAATGATTATTTTCACGGGATTCGATATTGTTTTTCAGTAATTCTGTTTATCTAAAACGTAAAAGGTGTTACATTAGCATTATTTTTAGTTTACCTTGGTCCGTGCTGGAATAAACACTACGTGAAAACGATTGGCTATTGCCAAGATCATTTCGGTCTAGTCTGAATAAACAGTGTTTTATTTTAAAATTTATTTCAGAGTGAGAGTCTGGTTCTTAGATAGGGCTGTTCTTGCTACGTGACAAATTACATTTTTCCTATTGAGTTGTTCAAGCGTTAAGAGACCACGTGATCTATCTCGCGAGAATGGGATGATAATTTGGTTGGATTTAATACCCTTTCTGAGTGCTTTTCAGTGAGTTGTATTTTTGAAACCTTGAAGGCTGGATAGGTTTCTATTGTTGAAACCAGATTGTTTTTGAAGTTCATTTGTTTTTGGAATTTAATAATTTATTCTCTAGAAAACCAAATGAGTGTACTGTTTTATAAAATTCTGGGAGAAAGAAATTCAGTGGAAATTTATTCTGGAATTATTCGGAAACATAAAAAAACTGTGATTCAATTGAGGAATTGTTGCTATTTGTACAAGGACCACATCTGACGTCATCGCCTTCCGTATTGGAACATCGTCGAAATCCGAACCTGGATTCTAACAGAACTATTTAGTGATAGGACTTCTAGTATTTTTCATTCTTAGGATTAAATTTTGGATTATATTCACAAACCGTAAGTCCTATTTCCAATTTTTACATTGTTTTCTAGGGAAATAAATTATGTTAAAATATACAAAGCTTGTTGACTTCACTCTTTTCTCTTGTTATTATTGTACGAGCCTACACGTAACAGTATAAGCTTCACATGTATAAAACTAATGCAATAGTTTTAGCAGAATGCAGTTTATAAGCTTCACACATATAGTATTAATAATCTAGTTTCAGTAAACTGCAGTTAACAGACCTGCCAACCCTGAGGAGTCCGTCTCAATAAGGCAGTTGATTTTTCTCCGTAAGATTGACCAGTTTTCAGTAAGATTTAACAAAATAACAATAACTGCTATTGTAAAGCTGAAAAATGTAAAGAAAAGTTCGACGCAGCGACGATAAACATCATGTTCAACTGAAAAGTTTGTAAAGTATGCGCAGACATTATTTACCACTAGTACAGTTGCACAAACTTTAGTTCCAAACCCTATGGCTTGTTGCTATCTTTCAACTGGACATAATTCTTGGAAATTCTTTTCCCATTTCACAAGACGACAACAATCATATCTCCTGCCGCGAGACATATTCAAATTGGCATGTGATATCCAATAAACTTAATTGTGTCCCTTCCAGCTTTAATTCACAAGAACCTGAATACTCCTTTATATTCTTCTTTATCGATTATTAACACTTTTTTAGAAGCTTATTTTCCCTTTCGTCTTAAACATGCATCACTTTCTGGACGCCATTTTGAAAAAATTCTATAATCAACCGTTTGATTATACAGATGCTTTACATGAACAAATAGGTGCAGTTTAAAGCATCTGGGTGCTGCTGTAAAGTTAGTCTGGTTCCCTGACAAAATTGACTAATTCTAATATGAAACCCAGATTTATATCAAACACGGATGAACCAATTATCCGGATTTTTCGGCAACAATCATTTTTCCATAGTTTTTGCTTGTATGCCACAAGTCTGCATTTTAAGGGTAATTTTCGTAAGACTTACGGCAAAATTGTAAGAGTTGGCAGGTCTGAGTTTATAAGCTTCACATGCAAAGTACTAATGTAATAGTTTTAGTGAAATGCAGTCTATAAGCTTCATACATATAATACAAAGTTTATAAAGTTTCAGTTGAATGCAGACTATAAGCTTCACACATTTAGTGTGTGTGTGATTTGGAATTTTAACACAGCTTTAACAATTTTCCAGTCATATCGCTACAATGTCTGCAGTGTGGCAGTTTATAGTGATGTCTAGCACTCAGGCATCATGCCGCAGACATGTAGCATGATGTCCCATTCAGTCGATTATCCTGACACCAGGCCGACCAGTCCTAACACTAACCTCTTAATACTGAGTGCCTAGCGAGACAGTTGTTAGTACCATTTTTAGAAGACTGTGTTACGACTCAGCCGGAGTTCAAACCAGTGACCTCCCGCATTCAAGGCGGATGCTCTAACCACTAGGCCACCAGAGCAGTCCACACATTTAGTACTAATGTAACAATTTCAGTAGAATCTAGACTATAAGCGTTACACATACTAATGTAACATAGTTTCAGCTGAACTAGTCTTTATGTATCCCATCAGTTCTAAAAAAAAGTCCAATAGCCCGACACCTAGGGCCCCTATTTTAGTTCAGGCCCGTCCTGTATTCTAAGAGAGATGCCTGTCGGGCTAATAAAAATAAAATTAGTTTGCCTGAGGAAACTTTGATCGCACTGATCGTGCTAATGAAATGAGTAGATGTACTTTCAGGATGTTGACATCCATGCCATAATCTAAATCAGATTACCACTGTCCAATGTGAAACTGAGATCTGATTTTAATCAATGGAAGCTCTGCTAAAAATGCGATTTTGTACTCCTAAACCCACTGACACAGTCATGTTTTGAGAAAACATAGTTTCAGTAATCATATATATATATATATATATATATATATGCCCGTTACATATAGTATGTATAAACAGTAATCTGTAATGACTGGAACTAATATAAAACTATCCCTTGGGCAGTTTAAACAGCGGCAATTAAAGGAAAAGAGGTCAGGTATAAAATCAAAGTTTCACATTAACTAACTCACAATAGCTTGTGAGATGTGTTGAAGGTTGCAGTGGGTGAACCCATTGTGCTAATTTGCATTGGTAGGATCAGGAAGTTGAACAACCCATTATAGGTACATCAAAGAGATGATAGATACGTGCACAAGAACAAATGTTATTTCATATTGCCTTGAAAGAGAATGCATTATATTTTTAACAAGTTTGTGAACAGCGGCAACATTTCTTTGACGTAGGATTTTACTGCATATATAGAATGTAAAGCATGATTATTTCAGTTATTGGAATAGTGTTTAAGTGTAATTCATTTTTATTAAATTTATATTCAAATTGTAGCTGAGCAACACTGTATGAAAATATTTAAAATGGGGAAATTTTGGGCATGTGGAAATTGGAGTCTGGCATACCTGTCAACTTTTCAAAAGCCAGGTAGGGAGAATAGCAAATAAAATAGCGAGATTTTGACCTAAAATGGGGAGGTTTTTACATGGCGTTTTTTAAGCGCCAATTTCAATAAATATTGACTGATCTTCCAAGTCCAATAAGGATGAAATTATCAAAGGACACACCAGAGATACCCACAGAAACTTGGGGGGGGGGGGAGACACGTAGTGGTCAGCAATGAAATTTTATGGATGTAGGCCAAAACATGTCTAAAGGTGAAATTGGAGGAGGCAACTATTGCATTCACCCCCTCGCCCCAATGTGTGAGCGTCCATGGGACGTGCCATTTCTCCCTGCAACACGACATATTTTCCCCCCAGGCCAAGCCCCCTTTTTGATATTCTGGTCAACTATGGCTGAACTGCATAAATTGCTAAATGTTAAACTTAAGTACACAAACAATAAAGCCAGTGTGACTAATTAACAGTTAATCCTTATCATTGCATTAATCTTGTGAAAAGGACTGCCCTTCGGACTTATTTCAAAGAAACCATGTTCTCCAGTCTGTGTATATAAGTACCAGCAATTGATTGGCAAATAAACAATGCCCTATTTTGTTGTAACTTATGATGCCTAGGACTTCATTTTAACAGTTCAAAATCTGCAATGACAAGTTACTGTACATGTGGCAACTGTTTTTCCCATGTTTCATATCCCACATTATTTCCTTAGGTTTAACTCTTAATGCATTTAACACTGTTTACTAAATAAAATATTTACTCTGAATTAGTTCTTTGGGGGCACAAATACTGCATGGTATATTTTGTTTTATTCCTTCTTCTAATTTAATCATGGTAATTAAACTTTACATATACAGTAGAGGAATGCCAGGTGTTAACTGGTCGAGTTTCGTTGGCGGAAATGGAGATGCGATTTTGTTTGCAGAGAAAATTACACAGCATTCACAGTGATCATTCATGAGATTGAAACTAATTTTGGACAATTTTATTTTTAGTGGGGTTTTTTTTGTTGTCGTTTTACTATAGTACTGTCGTAGGGGTTTAAAAAATCTGAAATTTATGTGAATATCTTTATTCTTAACATTCTATTTACAAAAGAAAAAAAAACTTTGATGTGATATTAATTATTTCGTCACAACAGTATTCATAAGTGACAAAATATGACATCTGTGGATTGCATACGATATATCTATTTATGTACGGTTTTTTTTTCTTCTGAGAAATGAAAATTGACAGACATAATGTAATAATCAGGAGTTCTCTGCAAAAAAACAGGAGATATTATGAGATCGGGAAATAGGTGTGGAAACCCCCCCCCCATCAGGAGGTTTTTCTCTCGGATTGAGAGTTGACAGGTATGAACTGTCCAGGCTTGTGGAATTTCAGTCAAGGCTTACATGTTTATTTGAGTCACCAGCCCAGGGCCTGTGCTTAAAAAAAAATTTCCTTGAGTACTGCCCATTTCAGTAGAATGCAGTCTATCAGCTTCATGCACATAATACTAATGAAATTACATATAGTACTATGTAATAAAAAGCAAACTGAAAGCAAGCTACAAGATTCACACAAATAGTACTAATTACTAATGTAACAGTTTCAGTTTAATAGTCTATATGCTCTACTCATATTACTAATATAATAAAGTACAAGTTGCAGTCTACAAGATTCACACTTAGAGTACTCATTACTAATGTAATAGTTTAGGTGAACAGTTTATTAGTTTCACATATAGTATTAATGTAATACAGCTTCAGTTAAATAAAGCCTATAAGCTTCACAGTACTAATGTAATAAAGTTTAAGTTCAATGCAGTAACTGTGGTTCCAATTGTATTAACTTTGAACTGAAAGCCCCCATGCTGCTGCTTAGCACAAATTTCACCATTCTTCCCATCTAAGTTTGGAAGGATGGAAATTATTTGTTAAAAAAGCTATCTGACAGACCATTCTTTTGAAATAATCAAGATGTTGGGTTTAAACAACATTCAAAATATTTAGTTTAGAATTCAGAAATTGACAAAGTTGCTCACAATTCCATTCTTTTCAGGAATGGTCCAAAAGTAGTGATGTAATACATTCGACTAATTCTGTTAATGACCATCTAATAACATTCACATGTGGCATATAAATTGATTTGAGAGGGAAAGAAGAGAGGCAAGCCTGCTTTTTCTTTAAGAGGATCTGAGCAGAAAAAGAGCACATTAGATAAAAATTAGACTTGGGTGATTATTGATGATCAGCTGTGGCACTTTGAAGCATGAACATGTGTTGAAGACAATCTGACAATCTTTTGTTCACAACAGCATTGGCATCAAATCATGCGTTCAAGCTTTTGACTGAAATCAGTTTACTCACAGATGTCGCCAATCCACATCAGATTAATTTGTACATGTGTGAAAAATGGCAGGGTTTCTCAGTTTGAGGAAGAAATTACATGGCTCATAATATCATGAACTGTTGAAGTTGCCTGGTATTCATGGAACTCAATGATGTTTAGGACCAATACCTTTAAAAATTCATTATCATTCAGATGATCTGGCATATGTGACACTTTTGCACATCAAGTCGGCATTGGGGATTTAAATGAACCTTGATGTCGATGATGGAACTACTCTACATTTCTGGCTTTCACTGAATGATCATTAAATCAACAAATTCTTTTGTGCTCAATCCAAGTGCTGTTATTACAACACTTTCATATTCTTCTTTTTTTTTTACAACTTTGTAAAGTGGTGTTGATTTGTCCTTTTTCCGACTGTTTAAAGCACAGGTTTCTGTTGTGGTATAATCTCAACAGGCCACTTTTTGTTTGACATATTTTTTGAACTTACGTAGGCATCAAGCCAATATTGTTTTCTGAGTGGTCAATATTCAATTACTTTCATGAAAGAAGCAGTTCAGTATGCTTTCACATAAAAAATTACAATTAGAACTTATAAGCATTTATTACCTACATATGCCAGTTGTGGACAACCTATATAAAATTATATCTAACCCAAAAACTGGAAAATGATCATGATGGCATAATCTGACCTTAAAAACATGTATGATTAAACTAAAATCTGAGTTAGCATCTTTCAAAAGCTCTCAAATCTCACCAGGCATGATGATACAGGTAGATATGTTTGATAGTCCCAGGCTCCAGGTAAGAAAACTGTGCCAGAGTTCGGAACTGTAGGTGGTCCAGCTCAAACGTATCTGTCTCCTGCAAAATTCATCATCATGCAGGATCAATTTAAATCGGTTTCATTGTTATGTTCACTAGGAGATTTATTACACTCATTCAAACTTGCTTAGTTGGTGTGGCAATTAGTATTAATGTTCAATTCATTTTGACATCAAATCAAACTTTGTATAATCCAAAAAGGAAGCAGAGAATAAAGGACATGTAATAAATACAAAACTGCATCAGTGTGTGTGCACTTTATTTAAAAAATAAATTAATTTCTATAGTGTATTAATACACCTGTCTCATTTTTGTTGTTGTTGTGGATTTAATGCCATTTTTCATCTCAAGACAGGTTATACATTGACCGAGCATGCAAATCAAACCCACAGACAAAGGTGAGATGGCAGTGATTGGTAAAGGCAAGAGCTACAGACCACTGTCCCCCCTGGCCCACATCTCAGCCTGACGATTCTAACATATCCCCATACCAAATCAAGGTCATTCTTTCTGCAAACTTTACAAAAAATACATGTATTTTACAACAAAATAATCATCTGATTTTACTTCAGTAAGTGTATTTTATAACATAAAATAATTTTCGTCAATAGGAAAAGACACCCAACAATTTTGCAAAGTCACCACGGAATGGTTGGATGAATTAAGTACCCAAAGTCATTTTTTTTAAATGCGAGACCACAAATGGATACAGACAACATGACAACCCCAATTAGATACTTATTTTACCAAACATCCAAGGCATATAAAAGACTGGTCTAGAAGCAGGAACATGCTCATGAAACAAAGATGCCCCACCACAGTACCCAAAATGACCTGAACAGGAAAGTTAACAATGGTGTGACATTTGTACTGTGTACATTTGGACCAAGGTAACACCACATGCCAACACCATCATAGCAAAACATAAAAAACTATATCTGATATAGATTTTCATTCTCTCCACATAACTTGTCTGCATGTCATTTTTTCTACACTTGTCACCTAAAATATGTTACGTACCATCATTACCTCTCATCCTTTCTCTCCGACTTACCCTCCCTGCCATGAACTTGGCAAAGTCCCTGTTGACCACTGTCACACATCCCAGTTTAACGAGTGCTCGAAACAACAGTGGTACCTGGGTCTCATACACCCCCTCAATGTCAGGGGAGGACAGATCTGCACTTATTTCACTGTGGACAATATTGAAAGAAATGGTTACCATGTATACAAATACATTTTATGTTTCATAGGTTTCAATAACAAATAAAGAAGTTCAAAAAAACTGAAGGATAAGGAGCAGGGGGAACATCTATCTGGTACTTCAAGGGGAAATGCCCATCTCTCACTGACGGAAAAATGTTAATTTTGTTGAAAAAGGTGGGGGGTTTTTGTATTAGAGAATCCTGAACAAAATTTATATTAAATCATTTATATCTTGGGATCTCCTTCCGTGATGATATTATGATTGTCATCCTGTTTTTTTATATATATCATGTAGAATTGTCAAGTTCATTGATACTGATCTTTATTAGAACCACTGTAATATGTTCCTAGCTCTTTAGAACCGCTTTAGTATGTTCCTAGTTCTTTAGAACCATTGTAATACATTCATAGTTCATTAGAACCATTATAAAATGTTCAGTTTTTTATAACCACTGTAACACGTTTAAAGTTCTCTGAATGAAATGAATTTATCTTCATTACCTAATTTAACAAGCATCATGGCATACAAGTTGAAAGGTGATGGAATAAGGAAAATAAGCAAACTTTAGATTTTATACTAATATCTACAATAAAAATAACTAAGCAATGTATCTGACACATTGATGTCACTAGTACTATTTGCATGATGCACCAGTCAGCATCCAATAGCCTATTTTGTTTATAGAATTATGTGATGTAGTTACAAATCACTTTATGGTTTTAAATTTAGCCAAAGCATTTCTATTTTTGTCTGAATTTATTGCTCTTGGCAACATACAACTGATGCAAACTGTAACTAATACTTGATGATACTCAGAGAAATGATTTCTTAGAAAATGATTATTATAGTGAACCAGTCATGATCAGTCCCATCTATAAAATCTGATTGTGACAAGGAACATCTTCATGAACAAGACCAAGGTTACACTAAACCAGTCATGATCAGTCTCATCTTTGTATATTTGATTGTAACAAGGAATATATACACAAGAATGTGACAAAGATTCAAACAACAATGTTTAAACAGTCCAACATCCAAAAAGTAGTGATATCTAAGCAATAATAATCACACTTAAAGAGTCCAACATCCAAACAGCAGTGATATCACACAGCAATAATACTCACATTTCACATTTATTCTGCATAATATTTTACCAAAAGTCAAGTAAAGCACTGAATCAGACAATTCCAAAAATGCAAATATCAGTTTACCTTGCACTATCCCTACCCTAACCCCAAGTTTACAACTTTACTGAGAATTATTTTCTTTGTCCCAATGTCTTTGGACACCACAAATATTTTATATTTTGACTTTAAAAAAACCACTGGATAAAAACAGCTGAATTCTTTATTCAGACAAAGGTTCAACAGAACATTGTCTAAACTTTAAAAATTATAAATTTTTACAAAAACTGAAAGATGGTCTTGTACAAAAGTTGTATGGGCTCATTCAAATACCTTAACATTGGTTTATACAAAATTTTTGACAGTGCTTTCATGCTGCTGCAGACTTAAGTATCCATTATTCTTCCAACTCTAATAACAGAACTTATACAAACAGGACAACACACACACTTTTAATCACAAATCTTGGCAGGCACAGCATTTTCATCAATTTAAAGAACCATTTTTTTTTCTAAAGCTGTTAAATTTTATGTTCATGAATATTTTGTTACAAAGACAGTTGTGTACTTTAAATGCCAACATCAACAAAGATGGCTGATCATTTCCTTAAAGCTAGTAACCCCCATTTAACCACCCTTCATAACCATCGTTATACCAAAATATGTACACATGAATGTTCAATAACTGCCCCAATTTACATAACGTCTATTATTGTATTTTGAAGCTCAATGTTGAGAGCAATACAAATACTGTTGGTTTGAGAATTCTATTTTCAAGAGACAACCTTGCTTTCTTTCTTCTGTCCTGCACAGCAGCAGATGATCTGGTTTACAGAGAATAAAAAACCTGACCAAATGTTTGACCATCAACAATTTACCAACATTTTACATCGCTAAAAATGTTGATATTTAAATTAAAATTTAATTATGCTAAATCAGTAAGATTTACAATTATTGATACTCACTTTGTGTGTTCCTGATAGACATCCTCTGGGACTGAATACTCATACAAATTATATACAGGATGTGACCTTGGCAAGGTTTTCACCACTTTTTTCCACACTGTAAAGAATTATCAACAGGTGTCAAAACCTATCAGACAGAGGTTACAGTTAACACATGTCAAAAATAGGTAGAAAAAAATCATATCTGAAGTGTAGTCAAACTGGACATAAATGCCAACTGTACCAACTATGCAGCTGCCTTCAAAAGTCATTATTTGAGATCCTTTTCGTCATATTAATGTAGAAATGATTGTTATGTAGCCACCTGTATATATTAATGTAAAAATGATTGTTAAGTAGCCACCTGTATATATATATATATATATATATATATATATATATTAATGTAGAAATGATTGTCAAGTAGCCACCTGTATATATATTAATGTAGAAATGACTGTATACTTGGCAGCCACCTGTATATATTAATGTGGAAATGATTAAGTAGCCACCTGTATATATTAATGTAGAAATGATTGTATACTGTTCAGCCACCTGTATATATTAATGTAGAAATGATTTTGTTACGTAACCACCTGTACATATTAATGTAGAAATGATTGTATACTGGGCAGCCACCTGTATATATTAATGTAGAAATGATTGTTATGTAGCCACATGTATATATTAATGTTGAAATGATTGAATACTGGGCAGCCACCTGTACCATTAAGAACACCAATTTTCTTCTTCAAAGTGTCTAATACAGGTTTGCCAATTCAAATATATATTCAGAATTTTACTGAAAGGCACAATAATTATCGCACACTTTCACAATGAGTTTCAGCATCATTTGTGCACACATCAAATGATGGATAGTTTGCATACATACAAAAGTCTAATAATGAGCCCCACCCAACTGATCAAATCATGGAATAGTTTGTATACATATAAATAGTTTGATTAGTCCCAACCAAATGAGGGCTGTTCCAATAAAACATACATGGGACCCAGGGAAGGCACTTTTGATGTGGGGTACTAATCATAGATGCAATGTAGAATATTCTTATTTTAATATGAACTCTGTGAAAGTACCCTGGTATATATTTAAAAAAAACTGCCATCCCTGGGTATCATGTATGCTTAAATGGAATAGACCTGATCAAATCATGGAAAAGTCTAATAATTAGTCCCATCCAATTGATCAAATCATTGAAGGTCTCTATACATATAAATCAAAAAGTCCAATCCTTAGTCCTATAAATCAGAGATATCCAAACAGGAGCCCAAACATTTTATCAAATCATCAGAAAAACACTTCAAATAGATATATGGTAATATGTGTGTGATTTAGATTTTTAACATGGCTTTAACAATTTTTCAGTCATATCGTTACAATGCAGTGTGGCAGTTTATAGTGATGTCTAGCACCAAGGCATCATGCCAAAAACATGTAGCATCATGTCCCACCCAGTCATATTATTTTGACACCAGGACGACCAGTCATAACACTAACCTCTTAATGCTGAGCGCCTAGTGAGGCAGCTATTAGTACCATTTTTTAAGTCTTTGGTATGACTCGGCTGAGGTTCAAACCTGCAACCTCCTGCATCTGTGGAGGACACTCTAACCACTAGGCCACCGGAGCAGTCTATATGGTAATATAACAACTATCAGTATTTATTTCCACTAGGAAGAGCTCTCAGATGTACCCCCTTTGGGCTTGGTGATACAGATTGGACCCGATGCTTTATACACATCATAAGAAATGAAAAATGAAGGTAGAAGCTCCAGTCGTTCAGAGATTAGGGTTTTGTACTTGTGACTAAAAGGTTTCATATCCTACCACTGGAACAGACTGGGTCGGCATTTAATTCCAACCGACTTAGCACTGAAAAACTACCTGTGTTGCTGTGCAGTAAAACACTGGAACCCTGGGTGGCCGAGTGGTCAAAGATGCTGACCTTTACAGATCACTTACATTTCACCCCTGTCTGTGTCGGTTCGAGTCTTAGCATCGATCACAGAAAAATTTCACAACAAAATTTAAGAACTTTTTCATGCATATTACCCATTTGTAAGGATCCATTAAAAATAATTAATCAAACCTTTTAAAACTGTGTTTCTGCAGGTTTCTGACACCATAAAGTACACGAGTCTTTCTCTCACTACATGAAAATCAGTCAGCAATGTTGCTATCAGGAAACATAATGAAAAGCTTTGTGTTGTTTTCATTAGATCTTTAGAGTTATGGGTCCCAGTTGTTTGTCTTGTCCACATAATTTTGGCTTTCAGTACGTCATATTTTTTTCAAAAAAGAACCCAATACCTTGTATGCTGTTGGAAAAAGTACAATGACCAGCTGGTAGAGAACATGGAGTAAAAAATTTAGTCACTTAAACTTGCTACTGCATTATTATTTCCATTTTCTTTCAGCCATATTGGAACTTAACTGTTTCTGCTGGCACTGAAAAGAATTTTTATTTTTGCAATAAAGAAATATTTAAAAAGGTTTATGATTTTCTCAGGTTCTTCCTCTACCAGATATAACTGGCCTATCATGTGCTGAAAAATGGAATTAAGCAGACAACAACAACAGTAAAACATGAAACCAAACCAGATCCAACATGTGAGATGTGTAGAGAATGCTAAACAATATATTTGTTTACAAAATGAGCAGTTTTTCTTAAAAAGTTGGACCTGTTTAACAGGATATACGTATCAGTAATTTGCCAAACTCCAGTCTGTAATTCAAGCCACCTGAATGTAAATTTTTATCTTAATATTCATTGCTGGTCCTTCATCAACCTCATAAAAGTATCTAGTTTTGATGTATCTCATAAAAGTATCTAGGTTTGATGTACCTTGTAAAAGTATCTAGATTTGACATACCTTGTAAAAGTATCTAGTTTTTGTGTATGTCATGAAATTATCTAGTTCTGATGTACCTCGTAAAAGTATCTAGGTTTGATGTACCTCATAAAAGTATCTAGTTTTTGTGTATGTCATAAAAGTATCTAGCTTTGATGTAACTCTTAAAAGTATCTAGTCTTGATGTACTTCATAAATGTATCTAAATTTGATGTATCTCGTAAAACATGGTTCCCACGATTTTCTAAAGATAAATTTCCAGGTCATTCTCAGGGTTTATCCAGGATGAAATTAATTTTTCAAGGTTCACATATGACCATTACTGAATGGAATTAAAGAACATTTTAGATTATAAAACATGCATTTTCTAAATCTAAAGATTATATTAAATGAAAGTCAGATACTTTTTGTAAAAACCAGCAATCTGCCCAGTCTGATTCATCAAGCAGACAGCATGTGTCAACATGGTAGTCACGTGATACAACAAAACTCCAGAAGTTGTTCTCGGAATATATATAAATATGGAAAATTTTGTGTTGTTTTGTGCTTGTATTTTATTACAACCAGTATATGACTTTCATTTAATATTTTATTTTGTTCTCTACATCACTTGAAACTGTGGGTTGTTAGATTTGTGCACTCATGTGACTAGCAATGCAAATCGCGAGTACCAGGTCACATTTCATCAACGCCGTAGTTCTATCTTGTCTTTCAGCAGACTAAAGACATAACGATTTTAATTCTCACAACTTTGGAGAAAATAAGTTATTTTCATATCGATTTCATGCATGTATCACTCGATCTAACAATGTTTAAAGTTTGCTAGGCCTTCCAGTAAGGAGCTATGCTTTGCCACCACCATGTTGGCCTCTTGTGATGCTAGACTGGTTTTCATACCTTCCATGTAAGGAAAGATACGGATATCGAGCTGAATTTGAAAATAAAAGTCTACTAGACGAATCTAATCAACTGAGCATTTGGATTGACTCAGCATATATTTTTATTGCAAGCACCCAAATGAGCCATACTGCACCCTCCGAATATTCTGGTTAGAACTCAATTTAACTCACAATCAGTTACGACTCAATCACATAATTGTTTCAGGCATCAAGTGGTGGTGGAAAATTTTGGGGTTTTTCACGACTTTCATCAATATTTGCAAAATTCAAGGACTTTTCATGGTCAGGAAAAAAATTATCATTTCTCCTGACTTTTTCCCGATTTCCCTAGGGTGGGAACCCTGGTAAAAATATCTAGCTCTGATGTACTTCATAAAGTATCTAGTTTTGATGTACCACGTAAAATTATTTATATGGTTATTTCTAATGTTGCCAATTCCCTGTTCAACTTATCCCCACCAACACTTGTACTTTGCGTGAATTGACCAATGATTGTACTGGCCGTGAATTGGCCAATAAAACATCACAAGTGGTCTAAGGACATTAATACATGGATAGAACTCGGACATGTAACACCTTTATGGAAAAAGACATCATGTAAAAACAATACCTTTAACCCCCAGTCTATAATTTTGTGAAAATTCTGATGTGTGTGATTTGCATTTTTAACATGGCTTTAAAAAAATTTCAGTCATATCTCTATGTCTGCAGTGTGACAGTTTATAGTGATATCTAGCACTGGGGCATCATGCAGCAGACATGTAGCATGATGTCCCACCCAGTCACATTAACCTGACATCAGACCAACCAGTCCTAGTATTAACCTCTTAATGATGTGCATGAAGCGAGGCAGCTGCTAGTACCATTTTTAGATGTCTTTGGTATCACTCTGCTGGGAAAATTTTCATAGAAACTAAGGTAGACCACAGCAGTAAACAGATCTGTAAAATATTAATAATAAACTTTTTATCTGATTTAAAGTTTTATCAATGAAGAACCTTTTATAAACATCTGCAATATTTCCTGCAAAAAGTTAACAAACAGAATAACTCTTAAAGATGAAATTTTGTGTTCAACATACTCGCTCCTTCTCCTTCCTTGGGAGTTTTCTGGTTGACATAGAAAATTCGTGGAACATTGAGTTTCATTGCATGAAGATCACTCCCTATCAAAGCCCACAGTTTGAACTGCCCTGGTTGGCTGGTTTCCATCAGCTGAAAATACAGTAAAGACAACAATAGGTTTCAAAATGACTAACTTCCAGATTCAAAGAATTCTCTGGGGTTCCATTCTTGTTCTCTGCAGTTTAGTGATATGATGTGATAATGATTTTTAACGTAGCTTTAACAATTTTTCAGTCATATCGCTACGATGTCTGCAGTGTGGCAGTTTATAGTGATGTCTAGCACTGGGGCATCATGCCGCAGACATGTAGCATGATGTTCCACCCAGTCACATTATCTTGACACCAGGCCGACCAGTCCTAACACTAACCTCTTAATGCTGAGCGCCAAGTGAGGCAGCTGTTAGGACCATTTTTGTAAGTCTTTGGCATGACTCGACCGGGGATCGAACCCATGACCTCCCACATCCGAGGCGGACGCTCTCACCACTAGGCCACCGGAGCGGTCTCTCTGCAGTTTATTTTCGTTTGATAGATTTTTTTGTCATTTTGCAAGAATTTTAAACAAACACAATTTTGGTGCAATTTTTTAAGAACTTGACAAAAACAAGGGACACAAGTGTGCCTGAGAATGCTCACCTTGCTGACATCTACCCATTAGCCAAATGCAAGACCAGTTTCCCAAAATATCAAGATCAGTAGAATTTTTTTCTGATGAAATTTTTCCGATGCTGTTTCTGACCAACTCCACTGAATCTAATATCAAACCGGCTCCTGATTGAACACGGAAAAGTCAATATGCAAAAGATAATTATTGTTTCCTTTATCTCACCATATTTACTGTTATTCCACAAGTCCACAATATATGGGTCATTTCAATAAAATTTCAGTTTAATCATAAGAATGGGCAGGCAAGTTTTTATACCTTGATCCATATTTGACATCACCTTGACATTATTTGTCAGATATTGAAAGGCCCTCATTACAGAACACTGTCAAATATTGAAAGGCCTCTATGACAGCATACTTTCTGTCAAATATTGAAAGAACTATGACGGAACACTTTTTGTCAAATACTGAAATACCTCTATTACAGAACACTATCAAATACTGACAGGCCTCTGACAGGACACATTCTGTCATATACTGAAAGGCCTCAATGATATGACACATTCTGTCAGATTTGGTCAAAGCCTGCAAAGCAATTTTCAAGATAAAGTTGTCCATGTTTTTCAATTTTTACAACAGTGACCATATTTTATAGCAAGTTGACATTATTTCTATAAATGGGAAAGTCCTTTTAATCTAGAAGCTTTCTGTCACTTTGATCTAATTGTGTGTGACTTTTAAAAAATTACTAGAAGCTTTCTGTCACTTTGATCTAATTCTGTGTGACTTTTAAAAAATTGCTAGAAGCTTTCTGTCACTTTGATCTAATTCTGTGTGACTTTTAAAAAATTACTAGAAGCTTTCTGTCACTTTGATCTAATTCTGTGCGACTTTTAAAAATTACTAGAAGCTTTCTGTCACTTTGATCTAATTCTGTGTGACTTTTAAAAAATTAGTTTAGTAGCAGTAGCCATGGTTTTGATGATGATTCTTGATGCTGGAGTGTTTTCCATAAATTCTGCAATCCACTTTCATAAAGTCATTTAAATGTTTCTTCAAGTTTTTTGTAAGTAGCCGTTTTTTAAACAACACGTAAGCATCATTTGTAAAAAAAGAAAAAAGAAAGTCATTCATGCCAGGATACTTAATCAAATTTAGGCAATTCTGAAGTGCGATTTTGAGAAGATATATTTTTTTTAAGTAATGGCAGGCATACTCCATCATGGGTAAGCATGTAAGGACCTTAAGTCTGGATCATTTGCCATTCAGTTTTGTCAACTTCTGAAACACTTATTGAAAAGATTTGATTTGGTTTAGTGTTTTAAGGCACATCTCGAGTAGGTTACATAGTTATGAGGGAACTGGCATAAAATGTATTGCCTAAGATACACCACCACAGTCAACCCAGGCCGACTCCATGGTAGAATTCAAACCCATAAACCCTAGTCAACCCAGGCTGACTCCATGGTACAATTCAAACCCAAAATCATAGTCAACTCAGGCTGACTCCATTTGTACAATTCAAACCCAAAACCCTAGTCATGAATCTGAAAAAAATTAGAGACCAGGATGACTTCTGCCAAATTCTAATAAGCAGCTTTTGAGAAGTCATTTTGAGGTTTTCATATTTCAAGTAACATTAGCCATATTTGATGGTAATTACCATCACTGAAACAAATCAGAAATAGATTCATCCCAGAATGATTCTTCTGAATTTAGTTAAATTCTGTTGAATGGGGTTTTTTAAACAAGAGTTGTGAAAAGAAATTATGAATGAATGATGCTCGACTACGCAAAACAGATAATGATGAAGGTTCATTACACAAGTTCATCTGGCCTTATGGTCCAGAAAAACTATCAAATTTTGTAAAGCATCATGATAAAAAAAAGTGATTTTTTTTCGCACTTTGTTCACAGGAATTAACAAGTTTTGATAATTTTTAATAATTTCTTTTCTAAACATTCCAGATTTAGGGGGAAAAGTAACCCACATCAAATTCCTTTATCATCTTGGCTCCTGTACTTGTCTCAGAATTAATAATATTGAGATTTATTATGGTACGGGAAGAAGACTAAAGTCCCAAGTATAAGTTTATGTTTTTGGATTGCAAAAGAGTTACTTTTTCTTGTCCAAAAACACACAAAAAAGGCTGTCTTTGTCCTAAATAAAACCACAACAAAAATACATTCAAATCCAATACAACCAAACCCCACATACATGATATTCAGTTATCCCACAAGTCGCACAACAAAGTAATCAGTTTATTTCAGTCCACAAGAAAATGCAAGCATACTCAAGCACTTAATATGTGAAGCAAAAATATCCACCATGATGTAAAATTTTTTATCATCGTCTACTCCCTTTAAATATTATTCAGATTTGTCACAGTCTTTGTCAACTAGTAAAACCAAAAAGAAAACAGATACAATTGGATAATTCTTGATTGTAATTTTCCAGATAGTTAAAGCTGCAGTGTATTTTAGTAGTGTTGTCACCAAATCTTGTGCAACACTAAAAACCAACAAAATTGCATTATTCAGAAGAACATATAAAACACATGAAATAAGAATCCATTTTGATCATTTTTTAAAATATGATATCCACTAAAACTAATATCTATATAGTACACAACCAGTACATTGGCTAAGTGCAGGTATTATTATATCTACTATGGCATTGTTAAACAAAGCTTTCACAAGGAAAGCTTGGATTTTAATGTTTTTCTCTTTTAATAAAGGGTGGCATGCTTCAAATGTTTTAACACTTTAAATTTCCTCTCAACAGATGGGAGATGTATGGTTAAATGGGGTGAGGCAATGAAAGAAAAATACTGGGAGATGTAATATTCTCCTATAGATTTCTCTTGTTTACATACATTTCTTCCAGCAAGACTAGGCTCACAAGACTGTATAAAAATAAAAAATAAAAAATCAACCATCTAAATGAACATGATTACAATAAATAATTAAATATGCAATTACCTGCACAACCTGCCAAGACATGTCCATGATGCTACGTGCTGTGCGCCTAAGAAATCCACCCAGTCCTCGACTGTTGGTAGTATAGGACGTTACAGGAGTGTCAGCAAATTCAATGCGCCGTCTTTTCCTGTCCTGACGATCCTTGGCTTGAAGCTGCCACTTCTTTTTGTGGTACTCTAGCCAAACTTTTCGTTCTTCCTGAATACAAATATACTGGTAATTACTGCCTAAACCCTGGGCATTGTTCTACTGGTAATTACTGCCTCAACCATGGGCATTGTTGTACTGGTAATTACAGCCTAAAACCTGGGTATTGTCGCTCTTTCAGACCAGGTTCCACTACAGTTACTAGAAAACCAATTTTTTTCTTCTTAAATTTTAACCATCTATTTCGAGCATGACCTAAATTTATTGATAAGCCCCACTGAACAAATCTTCAAGAAGCTCACATTACAAATGTTCTTTGTTACAACAAAGTTCTGATTCAATTTTCTGATTGGCAGAACATTTCATGTTGCAGTCACATTTTCAGTGCAAGTATCCCTGGATTTTTTTATTTTTTTTAAATTAAGTGAACGAGGCTGCACTGTGTATGTATGCACCAATATATTTTAAACCCTATGAGGCTCCTAAAGCTGGAGACAAAAAAATAGAACTGACATGTGATATCAACAATCTAGGGGTACAGAGGAACCTCTTCTCGTACTTGATGTTACTGGTTTATACTAAAATCAGAATCTTGCCTATTAAATGAATTAACAAAAGAAGACCTCTTCAAAGTGCTGTTGAATACATTAGACCCAAGTTGGCTTGAAATCGCTAACTTGGCCAATGTCTACCCAAAAGCCAAATGCAGTACAAGTTGGCCAAGAAACAGCAGGATGCAATCTGCACATATTTATACCAATGATGTTGATTGCATATGTTACATTTATCCAACATTTCAAGGCCTTTTATGCCAGGATGCTCTTTCCAAGTTGATTAGATTGTCCTGAGCAGTTTTTTAAAAAAAGTTTTTTAATAGGTGTTTAATGTAATTAAATGATGTTTACACAAAGAATCGATTCCAGTCAAAGCTCGTTATGTGAGTCAGTTCAAGGCCAGTTCAGTGGACATGCACACTAGTTGGATTGGCTCAGCCAATCAGAGACAAGGGTCTGCTGTGCTGAGATAGCTGACAGCAGCCATTCACTTTACAAGTGATCAGCGTTGAGAGTGGACAGTTTGTTTTGTATTATATTCTCTTCTTGGTACTAGAACTGATTGGAACCTGACGGTCTTTCAAGACTCAATCATAAACTGTACTGGAAATATCTGATATAGTTTGAATTTCTAGGCAGGATGGTAGAATTTGATTTATTTAGATTTCAGTACAACATTGACTTGCAACTTGCCTGATTCTTTTAAGTGGATATCAAGTAGCACCGTCTGCTGCAAACCCTATTGTTCTGCTGAATAATGGCTAACTTAGAAAAACTGTGTTCGCTTCGTGTATATCACCCTATTGTTCTGCAGGCAATTGCTGACTTCTTGTAAATCAAGGACAAGTCGCAGCAGCTTTCCTCTTCTCTCGTGGGTACCATGGTTGTAGAATGGAAAAAAACAGACAACAGTGGGATGCTCAGGCACCTAAACAATTGGTCAGTGGGAAAACTTCGTCAAAAAATACGTGAAATTAATATTATTGTGCCGGCTTCTCTAAAGAAGGCTCAACTTGTGCAGATCTACGAAGAAAATTTGAAGCTAATTCAAGATGGCGGCCTACACGAGCCTTTTGGCCCTGGATTCTGACACACCCGGAAGGGAGGGTTTGCAGCAGCTCAGGATCGCCCCCTTACCTAGACGAGATTGGGCTTGTTTCTGCCAGCCAGCAGCAAGTCTTCGACAATCTACATAAGCAGCTAATCCAGTCCATCCATCATGGTGCTCAGCATCGAGAACCAGTCAATGTAGTGCGCAGCTGCGAGCAATAGGAATGCCTTGTTTCGCGCCCATGGTAAGGGGGGGCTCTTAGCACCGGAGAGATTAATCAACAGCAACAACAAATACACCATGTTCGTGAGAAGGATACCATTCTAGTGGAAGCAGTATCATCTCTCCAAGCAGCTGTGTTAAAAATGCAAACCCAGTTAACTATGTCTAACAATACGCGATATCCTTGTACTGAGATACAGGCGCAAACCCTCGCAACAGCGATGTCAGCCATGGAAACCAGGTCTGGTAGCGCTTCGGCTGTCACAGAGTTTTCTGACCATGGCGTGCCTATCTCTACCCTACTGAATATTGACCCCATCAGCTCACAGTTGCGGAGGAAGATTATTGCAGGTCAATACGTGAATTTATCTTTACTTCTAATGCCACATGAATCTGAAGACCAAACATCCATTCAGTCAGGCCAGTGGGGCATGAAGTTGGTGGGAAAGTTTCCTGGTCAAATTTCAAATATTACACAAGTCTGCGACCATAGGCTTTCCAAGATCTTGACTATTAGCGGGTTCATATTGGCGTTTAGTCGGTACAAGGCGATTATGTGTGATGCCTTCTCTCCCAGAACTCAAGAATTGGATCTATATTAAAAAGAAATGATAAAAATGCATACCCTGACAAAAGGAAGCCCAGGTTTATGACTAACACAAAGAGTTTGCACGAAAAGCAGCCACTTACTGCAGCTCCATGAACATTAAGGCAGACTGGAGTAGAATTGATCCCAAGCTATAAACATGTCATATCTGCTTACAAGGTTGTTCCATGCCATCGTTGCTGGAGTTTTGCTCATGATTCAGATTTTGATCACCTTGCTATGCAGACAGCAATTAGTCAACCAAGACAAAGTCCATCAGTGAATAGTCCGAGTACAGTGGATAGACAAGGTTGGAGAAGGATATGTAATAACTTCAATGGAACAAATGGTTGTTTCCAAGCAAATTGTAGTAATGCGCACGTGTGCTTGACTTGCAAAAAAATCACATCCGCAGCTCAATTGCAACCTGATGACTAAGCAGGTGCTGCCACCTACAAAACCTCAATGAATAATCAGGATATAGCATTAACAACATTTCAGGCAACCACACCCATCAACATCACTAGACTGCAAGAAGAATTGCAACACCATCCTGATAAAGAATTTGTGGACTGTCTTATAAAGGTCTCTGCTATGGTTTTCATACAGGACTTCCTCATCAGCTTACATCTTCTTTCAAGTGTAAAAAGCTGGTATCAGCAACATCACAACCTGATGTGGTTGACGTATTACTTGAGTATGAGCTCTCCAACAACTACCTCATAGGCCCTTTGAAAGTCCACCATTTCCTATATTCCGGATTAGCCCCTGGGTGTAGTACAAAGCAAATATTCTGGCAAGTACAGACTTATAGTAGATCTGTCGGCACCGCACAGTTCACTCGAGCATGAAAGTATCAATGCCTTAATCAGCAAAGATGATTTTTCTCTCTCATACGTAAAAATAGATGATGCTATTCCCATTCTGCTGCAGTTATGAATGGGTGCTAATATGTGCAAGATGGATATTGCCGATGCATTCAAGCTAATTTCCCATACTCCCATCATTGTGGCCTCTGTATGGTGTCAAGTGGAGGAACAAATATTATTTCTACACCAAATTAGTGTTTGGTAGTAGAAGTAGTCCCAAGATTTTTGATACACTGTCCAGAGCGATTTCGTGGATAGCTCAACATAATTATGGTATAACACATTCCTTGCATTTACTAGATGATTTTTGTCCACTGATGAGCATGATTTTCCAGCTGAAAGAACAATGACATTAATCACATTGATTTTGCAATAGGTTATCTATTCCAATTGCTTCCCACAAAACTTTAGGACCGTCTCCAGTCATGGAATACTTGGGTATAATTCTAGACTTGGAAAAAATGGAAGCTAGATTGCCACAAGATAAGCTGAGCAGATTAGCTGACCTGATAAAAACTTTCCAGCAAAGGAAATCTTGTACAAAGAGGGCATTGCTGAGTCTTTTTGGGCCATTTACATTATGCATGTCGAGTGGTCGCCCTGGTCGGTCTTTCACATCATATCTAATATCCTTGTCAACAACCGTCACTGAATTGAATCATCATGTAAAATAAGTAGCGAATGTAGACTGGATCTAAAGATGTGGAGTGATTTTATGGCTCAATGGAATGGAATCTCTTTTTTCTTGGACTCTAATGTTACTATTGCTACAGATTTTGAGCTCTTCACTGATGCTGCATCAACTCTCGGATTTGCCGGTTTTTTTCCAAGGCAGATGGTTTCAAGGGTCGTGGCCAGACAATTTAGACATACTAGGCACAGACAAGTTGTCTATGGCCCTGCTGGAGATCTACCCCATCTTAGTCGCAGCCCATATATGGGGTCATATGTGGCAGAGAAAACGAATTTTGTTCCATTGTGACAATATCAGTAACGTTGAGATAATTATGAAACGTCGATCCAAGTCTCCCATAATAATGAAATTGCTATGGCGTTTAACGTGAATATCAGCTCAATATTGATGGAAGATTCTAGTCAAATATGTCCCAGGGAAAGATAACCTCACTGCAGATGCTCTCTCTCGTTTTCAGATGAAAAAATTATGGCATCTGGCTCCAGCTGCAGAGAAAACTCCTCACCCATGCCCAGTCTTAGAAGAACTGATACTCTACTAAACAAAACTGTGAACCTGTTACTACAAGCAGCACATAGCCCACGCACACAATCTGTCTATTTATCAGGTTGGAGAGCCTTCAGTCGTTTTGGTCATGTCGGGTCTCTGGGATCATAGGTGTGATCAACCTTCAGTACCAATTGATGCGAATGCCCTTGTTGATTTTGTGGCACATTGCTTCAAGTTTATTCAAATTTGATATGCATCTATCAAGCGGTATTTGTGTGGTGTGAAGTATTTCGGTGTCAAACAGGGCATATATCAACCCCTCAATGGCCCTTTGTATTCGGGCTGTCCAAAATTGCCTTTTTATGTTGTGCCGAATTTACGGTGACATCAACTACAGATATGCAATACTTAAGTATCAGTGACTTTATTATTGCTGGTGATAATTCTAATGGGACTTTAGTGATGAGGGCATCAAAGTCCGATCCATTCTATTATGGTGTGCAGATCAGACTCTTTGCAGTGCACAACGGTACTTGCCCCTTAAGGGCTATGCACGACTATCTAGCGCTCCGCAGCAGGGTGGGCTGTCTTAGGCCTACTGACCCACTATATACTACAGATGGTATTAATCCACTTCTGGATCAGTGTTTTTGGAGAAGTTACATCTGCTCCTGAGGGTACTAGTAGTAAGCAGATTCTGTGTGTTGTGCCAAGTGTTGCATGGAATTTGGAATTCTGCAGTTTTTCTATAGAGTGTAAGCATCAGATTCAATCGCCCTGTGAGGTGTGTTGCGCATCGGTGGTGTGTTCACAATGTGTTCATTGAAACAGTATCATCAGATTCATTGACATTGGGTGCGTTTAAGCACCAGTAGGGCCTGAAAAGCCGTGGACATTGTGCTGAACATACATGTTTATAGTTTTGTTTCGTCATATATGACTTTCTTACAGATTCTCACATCACAGCATTGCTTACCTTACAATCTAGATATACTGTGATTTTAGTCTGTTATCACCATAATATTCTATGCAGGCAGGGATCCCTGAACAGTAACACCTTGGCATAGGTCCTTACAGTATTATCCATATATAATGATTCACAGTTGTATGTGTCTTAATATGGCAAGGATTCGTGTTTCTTAGTCCTAATTGCTTATATTGTTTGTTATATATTTCATGCTTATTTTAACAGAACTGAAGGTACTTCTTGTCCATACATATCCGTTCCTTGGGACTCTCCGCTGCATACTACTGCAGTTCCATTCTCGGCATGCAGCGTCGTTTGGGCATTCTGTCCCCAATCCACTCGACTTACAGACATAACAAGTTATGGCGACTCTGCCTCAATATAGCAGGAATTCTGCCTTAACAGTTATGTCAGTCAGTCAAACATTGGCAATTCTGCCTTGACATCCGTCATACTGGCAATCCCGCCTCATAGATAGGGCATGTTGACCATGACATCAGTCATACTGGCGATTCCACCTCATAGATATTGCTTCAGTCATACTGGCTATTCGGCCCTGACATCAGTCATACTGGCGATTCCGCCTCATAGATACTGCATGCTTGTCTTCCATCTTACCACATTAACCTCATGCAGCGGAGGGTGAGACCCAAGGAATGCCAAAGATGTATATCATATACACAGTTAATCTGTCAGTCAGTCCAACATGAGTGTCAGGTGAATTGGTGATTTCAGTTATGATCCACCTGTCCATCATTCCATCTATTTTATATTGTGTAAAATATTTTTGCATTTCTTTCTTTAAAGACCAACATATTTCATATCGGATGCATGTCAAGATGTTTTTGAATAGTTGTCCAAGGTTTTTATTTTAATAATTGCAGCGATATTTGATAGTGGATACCAATTATTTGTGCAAATTTAAAGCACTTCTTGCCACAATGGTTTTCTTCAAATCTGGTGATGTGCTGCTAAGAAGTTTTCAAGAACTTCCATTTTTAATGGCAGCAGTCACATTTAGTAGGTGAATTGGCATCATCTGTACAAACCTGAAAATCCTCAAAGCCACAATGCTTTTTACTGAATACATTCAAATTCTGCAAGGTACATTTGAGAAGTAAATTTAAGTTTTTGAGTTATTAGTAACTACAGCTATATCTGACGAAATATTGGCATCATTTGCATAAATTTTAAAGGCCTTCATGCTTTGTCAAACTTAGTTAAATTGTGAAGCAGTTTTTGAAAGTTGTTTAGATTTTCTAAATTTAGCCACAGTGGCCATATTTTATGACAGACTGGTGTAATTTTATAAATCCAAAAGACTTTAGCAGATTAAGTTCTGTTTAGTAGGTTATGAAAAGATGTCATGTAATGTTTTTCCATTGTTGTAATTGTATACAGCCATTTCATCAAGTTCTGCTGAACATTATTTCTTTAGTCATGAAGAAGCTTTTCTATCTTGCATAATGGTGGCAATATTTTTTAGCAGTTGTACAAACTGAAACATTTTTCAAGCCAGTATGCTTTCTGCCAAATTTAGTCCAATTCTGCAAAACATTATTGGAAGTGTTTTAAGTTTCTTTTATTTGCAGTAAATGCAGCCATATTTGAAAATAGACAAATCATAATTTGCATGAACCTAAAAGTCCTATAAGCCAAAATGCTACCAAATTTAGTCAGATTCCATCGGGGGAGGGGGGGGGGGAGAGGAGAGAGAGAGAGAGATTTAACGACATTTAAAGCATGTTTATACTGTTCATAATGGCAGCTACATATATTTGATGGTCAATTGGTATTATTTGTATAAATTTATAAGTCCTTGATGCTAGGTTGTTCTCTTCCAAATTTGTTTGAAATCTTACCAGTGATATTTCAAAGAAGTTTAAAATAGCATATATTGGCAGAAGATGCAAAACGGATGCAGGGCCAGACCACTAGTTCAATTAGTCATGTAAGCTAAAAATGAAAGATCACTTATACATAATCTCTCATTCATTCATCAAGCCAACATTTCAGGGGAGAAGTCTTCCCCAAATATCACAAATTTGTCTTCATTTCAATGAAGTCAAATTCTGCTCGAGTCAATACAAAAATTGCAATTTTCCAAACCATGATAAAGCCCATACAACGACTGTGTAGCTTAATTATCAATACATTTCTCAGAATGCTTATCTTGAAATATTTTCAAGATACCCATTAAAGAGTGAAAAGAAAGTTACTGTGACCTTTTGCCTCTAATAACACATACACCTACTTTCACAAAAGTGATACCTGCATGTCTATGCTTTGCAGGTGAGACAGCAACAATCTGTATTTTAACACAGACATTTAAATTCAATTTTAAATTTCAAATATATAAAGAGAAATATATCAGAATTCCTAAAGACATATTGACATTAAAACTGACTGCTGTATAACAATAATCACCTAGATATCAGTCCACTAGACTTTAATGCTCCAAGAAATTTTCTGTCTTTGATCACAATGTCTTAGATCAAGTCAACAGCAGTACGTCAGTGGTTCATTGGAATTCAAGAAGTTTGACAGACAGTAAAAGGAGTGAGCACTTTGTCAATTACCTTACTGCTTCCCATTGGCGGAGGTGGGCCTAGCACATCTCGCCATGACTGGGAACTATCAATCTCTGAGTCATTTTGGCTGCCCTCAGAGTTTTCTAGACTGGTTCTCTTCCTTTTACTGGAAATGACTTGTCTAATGCTGGGTTTAGACTGCATCCCAATGTCTTCTATATCTCTCACAGCTTGCTGAGAGCTGTCAGAGAATAAATCCTGTGATCCCTGCTAACATATGAATGTTTAATTCAATAATGAAGCACTTAATACCAGCCTTTGACAATGGCCCTAGATCCTTAACTGAATATGTTCATTCACATAACATAAATATATGTGCAATTTTAATATAAATGCAGAAAATGAAACCATTTAGAAACATCAATAAAATCATAACAATGGCATCTACTGATGTAAATATAACATAGCAACCATATCCTAATGTGGCAAAAACACTTAGAGCCTTCACATGGCAAAGGTACATGTATTTTGATCAACTCAAAATTTTGGCAGTTATGTGATAAATAAAATTTCAAACTTAAGCAGACATAAAATTTACATACAGCTCACAGTATAAATCCATATACCACATGCCATATAGAGCTCACAGAATAAATCCATATACCACATGCTGTATAGAGCTCACAGAATAAATCCATATACCACATGCTGTATAGAGCTCCCAGAATAAATCCATATACCACTTGCTGTATAGAGCTCCCAGAATAAATCCGTATACCACATGCTGTATAGAGCTCACAGAATAAATCCATATACCACTTGCTGCACTCACTGAAAAAATTCATGTTACATGTGGCAAGGAGTTCAATGAATACTTTCTGTAAGGAGCTCCCTGAAAAAATTCACATTACAAGCTGCAAGAAGCTGATGTAATAATTCTACATATTACTTGATGCAAGGAACTCAGTGAATAAAACCACATGCTACAAGCTGCACAACCTATTTAGAATCTTTGCAGTTTCCTTGTAAACTGAACACCTATCATATCTATTTGGGGTCACTAACTCACTCCAACTCACCTTTGGAATATATCTGTGATGGTTTTGGGAACCAAATACAAATCCTGCCTTTTCTATAACCATTAGTAAGAACAAACCGTCCATTTTCTGCATCCTCAAATAGAACTTTAGCATTTTCAGTTGCAGCAACATAATCAATAATAAAACTAAAAGTCACTTCATAAATATTCATTGCAATTGCAATATTTATTTGTACAAAATGTAGACTCCATACAGTAACCATGGCCACATAAACATGTACAGATTCCATACAATGCCTGCAAGCACAAAACATGAACAAATTCCATACAGCACCTGTAAGCACATAACTTGTACAGACTCCATACAGTAAAATCAAGCACATAACCTGTACATAGAGTACAAGTGGTCACATAATATGTACAGATTCCAGACTGTATCTGTGGCCACGTAACATGTACAGATTCCGGACCTACCAACACTAACAAGATCGTCTTAGTAAGGCAGCTGAATTTTTCTCCAAGTTTGCCCAGTTTTCAGTAAGGCGTAACAAACTATCATGTACTGTTATTGTCAAGTTGGAAAACGTGTATTTAAAAAGTCCCATGTTCCAAACTGATACATCGAAGGTAAACATTATGTACTTCTGAAAAGTTTGTAAAGTACACATACACCTCATTTACCTCTAGTACAGCTGAACCAACTTCAGTTCAAAACCCTATCCAGCTCAGTGACTTGTTGCTATCTCTCAACTTGACATAATGCTTGGCATCTTTTTTATTATTTCACTTGACGATGGCAACTGCATCTCCCATCAAATTACATACTCAAATTGAAACATGATATCCAATAAATGTAATTGTGTCCCTTCCTGCTTTTATTTACAACACTCTGAATATTCCTTTTTATTCTTCTGTATCAATTATTAAAATGTTTTTTTGAAAAGGCTTTTTTTTCCTTTCGTCTTTAACATGTATCGGATGCCATTAATAAAAAAATTCTACAACAAACACTTTGATCATGCAGGGCCTTTGCATGGAAATATTTGTGCTGTTTAAAGTACCTGAGGTACTACTGTCAAGTTACTCTGGTTCTCTAGGTAATTCTGTTTAAGCTAATTTGAAACCCAAATCCAAATCAAACATCAACAAAATACTTATCTCGATTTTACCACAACAATCACATTTTTGTCATTTTTCCTTTCATTCCTAAGTCCATATTTAAAGGTCATGTTTATAAGATGGCAAAATCACAAGGGTTGGCAGGTCAGAGATTCAATACAGTACCTGTATTCACTTTAAATGTACAGATTCCAATCACTACCTGTAGCCACATAAAGATGGGCAGAGTCTGCAGTTCTTGTGGTCATATGAACAATTTTTCGCCCGATAAGTTTTCAGGTTAAGTATTAGATGAGGCATATCAGCTCTGAAGTCTACATTTACATGATTCAGCTCAAATATCAAAGTTGTAGATTTTTTGCATAGGCTAGAACTACATTCACTGCCCACCATGGCAAATACCCACACTTAATTTTACATTTTGTACACACATTCCACCCCTCACACCCAACTCCCTTTCTGGAATGTGATCCTGGGGTCATAACCCAAAATCTATTATATAATGAATCATGTATTAACATCCGATGAATGCATGTATGAAAGTTTGGTAGATGTTAACCATATGCAGTCCATATACCAAGTTTGGTGACTTTCCGTACCAGGTTACTGATAATGGCTGAACAGACAGCAGGACCATATGACACTATGCCCTTGGCAAAGAACAAGGATAGCACCCCACCCCACTCCTAACTGTGAAATCACCACAGTATAAAAATGATGTAGGAGGGAACATTAAGCTTCACATGAACGTTTTAATTAGTCTTAAATATAATTGTAACATATAGACTCCGTTTAAGGTAGGGGTGAAAAGATTCATCGATATATCAAAGCATAATGATACTTATGTTGTATGCATGTTATTTTAGTCTTCAGCAGTCGTGAATAATTATTATTAGTTGCCTTGTTATTTTGTAAAATTATAATCCATCTGAAGCAGCATTTGCAGTCACAGGCACTCATGTTTATTAGTAAAAACAATAAAGACTATTTGAGAATACTCACTCACCGTCTACAAGTTAACACAAAGTGACATGGTTTGTAATCTGCCCCTCCCCTTCCATGCTAATTATCTTAACCCAGAAGTATGTTCAGCATATACTATACATTCCAAACATGTTCCTATTTATAATGAAGTACTTTACTCATTGTTTAATAAACACTTTCATGCAGAGTTTCTACTCTGAATTGTATCTGGACTCCTTTGGTTGATTTGAAAGCAATGCTACCGGTTTGCTGCATGTTGAAACATGTTACATTGAATTCTCATTTGTGATTATTGGTTGTTCTGTTCCAGGTTAAACAATAACCACCAATCAGAAGTCAATGTATCTTATTCTCTGCATGGCAAACAGGAAGTATTGGCAGAGCAAGAGTCCTCACAGGAAAGTTGTTAGATATGTCAAGTACTTAAATGGAAATGCTGTCAGGGTGTGCCCTTGTGCGAATCATGCAAAATTTGTAAGAATTTGCACGCTTGGAGAACAGTGAAATGCGAGAACTCTCGCAAATTCGTTGAAAGTCCCACATATGAAAATGTGCTCTGCCGAAGTATATAAATTTTATTTCACCGTTCTTGTGGTGACATCTGTTTTTCGGATAGCAACTGTCCCACATCTGGGCTCTTCAGGCACAACATTAATGGTTGTGAAACCTAGATTTGATTAGCACAAGGTGCCCAGAAATAAGCATTATGGTGCAGTTTGAAAGCATACATGAAGAAAGTTTTACAAATTGAAAGCATACATGAAGAAAGTTTTACAAATGCATATTTAAAATATGGGCTACCTAGTAAACCCAAAATGTCTGCTTCCTGGCATGGTTCATTACAATTTAAATGAGCAAATACTTGCTGATGATAGTGATGATGACAATAAGTTTATGAAGTATATCAGGTTATTGGAGCTGGGGAAAGTGTTAATGGAGATACCTAATTAAATGTACAAAGGGCAGAATACTGAGCCTAATTAAAATAGACAATTTAAAAGTATAATGCACTTGCAGATCATATGCTACAAAACCGTATACATGTATCCTTATCAGGGTTAAGATTAATTGAATAAAATATGGGTTAAAAAAAAAAATGAAATTAAGGAGTAAAGATATTTATTTTAATATCTCTGAATGAGCATTGATGAACTAAAATCCCTTATACAGCATTATGGAACAGGTAAGAAATTTGGCATAGTAGTGAAAAATCCTAATTTGGAGTAGATGTATCCAAAAGACAATATCAGTCAGCTCAGGAAAATTGTACATAACAGTCACAAAGATCACTTTCCCAACATAATGAAGCTGACAAAGCTAGCTATGTATATGCCCCTTCAGAAAGAAGCACAGAACAATATTGATACAAAGAAAAGGAGCCGAGTATGCTCAGAAATAATTAACAGATTAATGCTTATACTACTAGAGGTGACATCTGTCCAAGATGTTATTTTAGTTGAGCTCTAAGAAAGTGGAGCAGGAAGAAAGAGAGACAGATATTGTAGTTTAGATAAATATTGACCTATGATCATTTCTTCCTCGCCCTCCTTTTTTCTTTAACAAAGAGGGAGGTCTCCCTTAGGATAAAACCCTTTCATCTCTCCTTAAATTGTACATGGGGAACAAATTTGGAATTTTTCTTTTAATTGCAGATATTTAACCAGTAAATGAAGGTGCTGATGGAATAAATGAAATTAGCATAGAATAAACTATGGGGCAGATTTCAAGCTACTGAAGTTTATCACCTTGTGTAAGTTAAAAAAAATTGTAGAATAGGACTGGGTGTAGTCAATAGTTTTCCCACTTCATTAACAAATACAAGTACCTGTGATCCTTTACTCTTCAAGATGTAAAATATGATGGATTTTGTTGGTATTCAACCTTATTCCCATGCCCGAATTTGTTCTATATGAGATTTTCTTCTCATTAATAAGAATTGCATATAAATATATGATAGCAATATGTCCATCTGTAGTATGCATACTGGAAATAGGACCAGAATGTCAGTATACATGAAAGGGTACCACCTACCTTCCAAAGATGGAAAGACCATCAAGTTCATCATGAATCGTATTGATACGCGGCACAGGTGTATCGTTTCACCCCAGTTTAAGGGATGTTCCATTTAAACATACATGGTACCCAGGGAAGAGTTTTTTTTTTGAAAATATATGCCAGAGTACTTTGATTTCACAGAGTTCATATCAAAATGATAAGAAATTCTAAATTGCATCTATGGGTGAGTACCCCACATTAAAAGTGTCTTCCCTGGGCCCCATATATGTTTTACTGGAATGGTCCTAAGCACGTGGTGCAGATCAAACCATTTCAGGCTTTCTACAACATCATGATGCCTGGATGAATGCCTAATGATTATGATTTAGATTCACTTTTCTATTTATCCATGATTAACTAAATACTGTATAAAATATGTGATCAGTAACAAAGGGTACCAAATAATAAATTTGTGAATTGCCACATTCTTCATACCTCTTTGGGAGTCGGCTTTGGAGCTGGTGCAAAGATTTCGCTGATTTTCTTCTGCTTGAAGACATCACTCCTTTCCAGAAGTTTCTTCTGTAACCAGTCGGGATGGTGAATCCTTGGCACTGGGTTTGGCACCTAAGGAAATTTTGACTTTATTACCATGTGAATCAAGTTAAATTTTACCTTTATGATTGATTTTGATACAAGGTCTCACAATATGAGGAGGTTGCATGACTTAATGGTGAACATTGCAACTAAAAATCAAAAGGGCCCAAGTTCAAAGTACCAAACTGGTTGATACTTCCCTCTATTTGGCTGTACATAGGGGTGTAGTGTCAGCTTGCAATGAACTGGAATCGTGTTGAGGTGAGATATGCATGAGTCACTTAACTCCATTTTAGCTGTAAGTATACCAATCTTCATCACTGGTTGACCCAGTTTTATCTACCCGTTTATATATTTGCAATGAAGCCTTGCCACTCTCATATTTCCTACCTTCCATTCAGAAACTTTACTTATAATAATTAAAAATCTGTAAAAACACGTAAATTTGCCTCCAACCCTTGTCTTTGTGACATTCTCTCCATTATCGATACATTTTAACATTGTATATTGCTTCAAAAAATACTCAAGTAAAACTAAGTCACAATGAGTAATTAAGAATCATATATGCCAGACAACTGCAACCTACCTACTGACCAATCAATCAACCTATCTAACTAATGATACAGGTTATAAAACATGTAAAACAATAAAAGGATTATTCATTTCTACCAAGTAGAGGTACTATAACAAGTTGATAAAAACTGGTTATGTACAGCTATATTTTCAGTAACTCCTTGTATATGATTTTATTTAATTTTTGTAATTTTTTACAAGGCGTTTATTGTTGGCTATGTCAGTACTTTCATCTGCCATTGCTGTCACAAATGACAAATTCTGCAGGTCACGTATAAAACTATCCTCAACAATGTTTAATAAGCTCTCGAGTACCTCTGAGCAAGTAGTTGCCAAGTCATACTGAACGGCAGAATTCTTCAAAATGCCAATGGCATCAGTTTCTTTAGCTGTTATGTCGTGTATTAAATTAAGAAGAGATCTGTATTTTAAAAAAGGGATGTCTTTTACACTCAGCCAATGTACACACTTAAGTAGCACTTTCGCTGCTATGTCTTGTTTGTAAGACTGCATTAAAATCTGCCTGGTGTTGTGAACCTTCCAGAGGTCTCAAACGCTTAATCACGTGTATTTGGATGTCAATTTGTTATCTGGGATGCAGAAAATCACGGGAGTCGTCCGTACACATGTAATAGGTGGGTGGCAAAATTCAAAGACCTGCCAGTCCTGCTTCAGTCACCTGCTTAGTGTATTGTTCACTTAGCTGTGCTGATATTTACAATACAATTACAGAATTCAGTGGCTGAAAGACCCCTTGATGTACATGTTGTCATTATAAGAGTATTTCAAAAGAACATGATGCAATAACTGGGCAGAAAGTTCAAAGACTTTGACTGGTGGCTGGGTGGGAAAATATACTGATATTTACAGTGATTGAGGCAGAAAGACCCAGACTCTGGGTCTCGTGGTCATTTATAAGAGTAAATGTAAGTAAACAACTTTAGGTTTCATAATTGTGTTCTTTTCCAAGTGTAGCAGAATAAGCAGTGCACGTGACCTCGGAATCAAGACATGTTGAGACTTGGACAAAATGCCATTCACAAATTTGGATAGTATTTTGGAGTTAAACGGCAGACCGATGAAGATTGTAATAAGATTCAGAAGAGACCTAAGTTGCTAGAACTGAAAGTTCAGATGGGACAGTAGCCAAGTGTAAGAAAAGTTTGTGATGCCTTGCTTAGTGCTTGGAATAAGACCTTCCTTGGATTGACAAAATTCAGTCTCACTCTGATAGACAAACGAGAGCTATGTCAATGTTATAAAGAATGTAAAATTACACTCAATGGCAACCAATAGTTCTTCTTATCTGCATCGTTTTCTGGGAGGGGACTGCAACTTTTGCTGGTGTGACTCCTATTTTTACCGAAATGGGAGTCCTGGACTCCCAGTTTTAAAATCCTAGCGAGATCTCTGCCTTCAATCAACAGGTTGTTTTCTGGCAACCCAGCATGTCTTCCCAGTGTACTGTTCTGAAAGTTTTTGTTTTTTGGCACATTTGGTCATCGAGGTTTATTTTAGCCTCTGTACATATATGGCAAAACACAAAGGCGTCTTCACTGTCACATTCTTCACTCGACTTAGCTTTTTTTTTGAAAACATGGCCAGCTGTGTTTTCAACCATTGCTGCAGAGAATTATGTTTTACCTTACGAGTAACTGTTACCTCATCTTTAGGTGATGAAGGCTCCACTGGTTTGATAACAATACTATTATCGACGGTCGGTTGTAAAAACGTGGTCCAAATGATAATTTCATTTGTTTCGGATCTATTTTAAGGTTTTTTTTACCTTGGACGCCATTTTCATTCGAACGCTGATAGTATCTTGGAACAACGCAAGGCATACAATTGAGGGAATGGAAATTGTTGCTTCTTTGCGTGACAAGGATGTGCATAAAATAATAGTTTCTCGTGAGAATCACAGTAAAATCACACGTTTTTCGCCTCTTTCTTGTGTATGGTGATTTATGGATCTAACATACTGTTGCTACAAATGATGTGACAGTTACAGGTCACATAAGGTCAGCTCCAGGCTCCACTCAGTTGTAACTATGTGTTATGATAACATCAGCATAAGAAACTGACGTGAGCGTGTTTTCTCTGAGTGAGTTGTTATCTAGCCAATGAAGTAGTTAGACTAAACCTTTATTTTGTGTTAATCAGCAAAACATAACATTGGGTGCATCAATTTACATACTGGCGACGATTTTTAGATCAAACCTTTGTTTTGTGTTAATCAGCAAAACATAAGATTGGGGTGTGTCAATTTACGTACCATCGTCGACTTTTGTGCGTCAAATCGGAAAATTCTGCGTATTTGATGCATGAGTAGACAAAACACTGACTTGCGTTACTGAAACAGTAGCAGTGGTTTAAAGTTGTTTTTAATTCCCTGTGAATAGCCTCACCCCTTCGGTAGCCTCAGCAACTAATTAGTTTTCTCATGCTGACCAAAATCTAGACCAATTTAAGTACATGTACATGTAGGACTGTACTGTTTTTTTAAAAGTACCTTCTTTTGTTTGTGTTGACCTTAACTAGGAACAAAATGTAAGTGACCAAAATTGTATGTGAAAATCGATCGCTTTTCTTTATTACGAAAGGTTCCATTACATCCATATGCTGGTTTTTACCAACAAAATTTGCCTCTGTACCAGAAAAAAAGATGAGGCTATCTGTATCCATGTACTGACAAACTGTAAATGTGTTTCAAGTCTTTAAGTTAACTGTTTCGACACCAAATTCTGTAAGAAGCCGATTTATTCAATTCATAGTTATGCCTATAGCCATCCCTCCCAACTTTGATCAGTGACCGTTGGCAACAACAGAGCTCCAGAAGGAGAGTTGACGTATCACTTTGATGGATTCCAAGGCTTTGATATTCGATTCAACTTCAAGATAAAACGATACAAATGAAAGTATTCCTTTTTCTGTTTCATTGATGTTACTCCTATCAGTCACTTTCTCTTTCATTTTGTTTAGGTTGAACAATCTGTAATCATGGCATAGCAATGAACAACTTCATTTAAACAACAAAATTTGGGAGCTAGGGATTAAAAAAAAATACCAGTTGTGATTTTATTTACACTTGTTCAAAACAAATTAATAACCAGGAGTTTGTTGTATGTGTGAGGTGGGGTGGGGTGGGGATACCAGCTTGTTCTGAAATTTTGCCGGTTTCTGTTTATAGATGATTGTAAGTCATGTGATCTAACCATGCTGAAGTTGCAGGCTTACACTCACCAAGCATGGAAATATTTTAACTATTTGCTTTATAAGTGAACAATGAACCAAAGTTGTTCATTTTATATGGATTCAGTTGGCAACTGACCATGACGATATTGGAATGGGATTATACTATAGTTTGTTCCACAAAGCATTGTGAATTTTATCAGATCTGTAATTGTCAATTATCAGGTTAGTGACATTAAATGAAGCTAAAAGTACCTAATTTGTATTAAATATATAGTGTAAAATGACAAGATAAAATTTGCGCTGCTGTAGAACAATTATATTGTTGTGATGTTGACATGTGACGGTGTCCATTACGAGTGCAGAAACGCATTCATGCAATTTTCTTACTCCAAAGTCTTGTTTACAACATAATTTTCTCCACTCTTTGAAAGTGATCAACCATGCACTGATGAGATTTCGTTTATTAGCATTTGTACTGGTAAAATCTGGTTTTGTACTGACTTTTTCCATCTTTGCCTGTATGAGGTACCGGTTGTAGCAGAAATGCCGGATCATGTAAAAATTTCTCCGACATGGACATTAAAATTGCATTTTATCGAATTAAGTGGGTCCACATGTTACTCTGGACTGAAACTTATGCCAGACATAACGGGGTTATTGACTTAACAGGGGCTGAGATAAGTGGGGAAAATTTAGCATAACAAAGATAGATGTTTTGGGGACCAGACCAAAACGTTGAACATATGCAGGTTCTCGAGATAACTGAGGTTGAGATAAGTGGGTTTGACTGTATATGTGCATTTGTCTGTGCAGACACCAATGCCTGGAGAGGGGGGAGGAGAAATATATATATATATATATATATATATATATATATATATATATATATATATATATATATATATATATATATAGATATAGATTTTATGCCACAAATGTCCTCCATGACTAAAGCTTTTGCATTAGGCTCTCACAAATATGCATCAATTTTTTTTTATGCAAAAGTGCACACTAGAAGCAACATTGCTATAAACCATAAAAGCTACCAATAAACAAAGAATATTGGTACCTGTTGCAGGGCAGCTGGAATAGTGATGATCTTCTGCACACATCCTCCCAGTCGTTCTATGTAATATTCCCAGTCCAGAATCTTAAACAGCAAGACAAAGTCAACACATCACAATACATTAAGCAGGTTCTGTCAATCAGCTGCCAATCATTCTTATTTTCTATATGGCGGCAAAATTTTGATAGGTCTTCCATTTATTCATCATAATGCAATTTTAACTTGAATTAAGACATTTCAGATTTGGAAATGACAGCTGATCTGTGTAGCCAGCAATCAGTATGCATATGTCCAGTGAAAATGTTTAAAAAAAAACGTGATGAATTTATTTATATACTAAATGTAGCCTCAATCCAATTTTGAACAAAAGTACCATGAACAAGCTATACACTAAAGTTTGGTCACAGGATCTATCCATGAACAAAAGCTACTGTTCATAAAAATGTGCAAACCCTCAAGAAAAATCTCTTCTTTTCAGTCCTGGTGACCTTAAATTTCAGTTGAAAGCCATCAACAAGGTTCTGTCCAGGTCAGTGATGTAGAACTAGGGTTATTGTTCAGAAACCATTGTTTCTATTTTCTGTCAGTGACCTTGACCTGACCTATTGATATTCTTTTTACCCCCCTTCAAAAATGCAAGGTATTTGGTGATGGTAAATTGTTGCTTTTGTGCAGAAACAAAACATGAAATAGACATACACACAATTAAACAATCCTCATGACCGGACAATTAAATGAATGCATGAAACTGGAAAACATGCAAACAATGGTTAAGATTGAAGGTAAATTGCTACATGGATTCATAAAGAACTGGAGTAGAATAGATCAATAAAGCGTGAACAAACCTCTCTAATGTCAAAATTTGTCATTCCTGTGTTTTTAAGCCATTTTCTCAGGTAATGTTTTTTTACACTGGGCTCTGCCTGGAAAATTGCCAGTGGAATGGCTCTGTAATGAAATATAAAAGTACACCAATAAGGACATAGTGGAATGGCTCTGTAATGAAATTTAATCTAACACCAATAAGAAAACAGTAGAATGGCGCTGAAAGGATGCAGGGGAATGGCTCTTTAATAAATTAAAACTCCAATTAAATATGTGTCTGAAAACTTGTGCTTGACAGGTCTATTTACATTTGTGCTCGACCAGTCTATTCATCTAGAAAACCTGTGCTTGAATATTCTATTCACATATTGAAAACCTATGAAAAATTAAAAAATTCAGTCATTGTTGGCCAAATGATGAATTTGTGATTTAAATGTAATGTTTTGAATCAATGCCTTCCTGGGACCAAATAAATCATCAACTGTACCCCTAGCCATGAATTGAAATTTTGAAAGTTCAACTTTGACTTTGTTAATTTTTTTGAAAGTCAACAAATATAGAAGGTACTTCAAATTAAATCAAGCTGTATATTAATGTAGGGAATCTATTTAAGAGTGATGCATGGTTCATCATGACTCATGACATTTGTGGATCAACACTTTTTTTAACCAAAAAACTTCAAGTCTTTTCCAGGTTATTTCTGCAAGAAAATGATTTTCTCAGAGTTCCTTTACGGCTGTAACTAAATGGAATCCATAATATTTTGGCAAAGAAAGCATACATTTTAACATCAAATCAACATCCAAGTTCCAACCTAAATAAACATCTGCCCATGCATGATGTGTCATTAGAGATTATTTGAGAATACCCACTAGCTGCCTGCAAGTTAACACAAAGTGACATGGTTTATATCCTGGCCCCCCTCCCCCATTTCATGCTAATTATCTTAACCCAGAAGTATGTTCAGTATATATTATACATTCCAAACATGTTCCTCATGTATAATGAAGTACTATACTCATCATTTAATAATCACTTTCACACGAAGTTTATACTTTGAATTGTATCTTAACTCCTTGGGCGATTTGAAAGCTACACTACTGGTGTGTTGTGTGTTGTGCGGTGAAATCTGTTGCAATGAATTCTCATTTGTGGTTATTGCTTGTTCCACTCCAGGTTAAAACAATAATCACCAATGAGAAATCAATGTATCTTATTCTCTGCAGACAAACAATTAGTACTGGCAGACCAACAGAGAAACTTCGCAGGAAAGTCATTAGATATGTCAAGTACTTAAGTGGAGATGCTGTCAAGGTGTGCCACTGAGCGAATTGTGCAAAATTTTGTACGAATTCACGTGCTTGGAGAATAGCAAAACGTAAAAACTCCCACAAATTCGTTGAAAGTCCCACATATGAAAATGTACTCTGCTGAAGGATACAATTTTTATTTAACCGTTCTTGTGGAGAAATTTTCAGATAGCAACCGTTCTTGTGGAGACATTTTTCAGATAGCAACTGTTCTTGTGGAGACATTTTTCAGATAGCAACTGTTCTTGTGGAGGCATTTTTCAGACAGCAACTGTTCCACATCTGGGTTCTTCAAGCATGACATCAACGGTTGGGAAACTAAATTTGATTAGAACAACATGCCCAGGAATAAAAATTGTGGTGTAGTTTGAACCATTCATGAAGAAAGTTCTATAAACACGTGTTTAAAATATGGGCTACCTAGAAAACCCAAAATGTCCGATTCTCAGCGTGGTTCATTACGATTTCGTTTGGCAAATACTTGCTGACAATAGTGATGATGACAAGAACTTTTTAAAGTTATGAAGTATATCAGATTAATGGAGTTGGGAAAGTGTTAATGGAGAGCCCGAAATGGTGTTAAATACAAGTCAGATGTACATGCTGGATGGAGAAATAGACAGAATGACCCTTTCAGTGGTATTTCGAAATTAACATACATGCCAACCCCTGGCAAGGAAAAAGTTTAATCCAAGTGGACAAAAAGAGTAATCTGAGCAGAAAAAGTGTAATCCACATACAGCATGATAAAATTTAATGAGCGTGTGTACAAAATGATTTATTTACCCCTTTAGTCTTTTAACATCAATAACTGCTTCAAGTTTTCATATATAGCGTTTTTAGCTTTAAAAAGCAACAGACTCTCATAATGCATTTCAAAACACTTTGTACCAGCTGAAACTATGAATGTTTTGCACAAAGTAGAGCACTAAGTGCTGGGTTTCTAAGCCTGGATCTGAATTCAGTTTTATTTTTGTTAACAATACTGAACAATCTCTCACAGTCAGCATTAGAATGGTTAAGAACCAATATTCCTTTCATAACCTGACAAAGAAGAGAAAATTTATATCTTCCAGTTATTGGGTCTTTTAGCTGGGAAATAAGGTGCCATTGCAGATCAACTCTGTCCACAGGAAGTACATTGTCAGGTAGAATGCCAACTTGATACTTCAGAAGTTCTCCTTCTAATTTATCGGCAGCCTTTCCTGCAGCAAGGTGCATCATATGACACGGCCAACCTGACATGTACACTGATGGAAACATTTTTCAAAATATAGAATGCAACTCCTTTATGAATTCCAGTCATCACTGATGCTTTATCAGCTGAAAACCCCATACAGTTCTGCAAACTTATGTTTATTCAAAGCATTATCAAGCAAATGAAAATGTTTTCTCCAGTGGAATCTACTGTTAATTCTGGTAATGAAAGAAGAGCAATCTGACTTTGCCCTTTTCATTGTCAGAGTCTCTTAAACAGACTGAGTAAAACTTTTTGTCATCATAATCACTACTCCTGTCTGTGGCAATACCAAACGGCCCAATTTTCATGGCCTCGGCAATTTTGAGTGATTCAGTATCTTCTTCTAAATACCTAACAATATTAGATGATTTTTTTTTTCTTGCACATGTATGCATATTTTTGGCAATTTTGGAATCAGGAAACATCCGTTTGAACAAATCACCAACGTAGTCTTCTACCGCTAGGGGTAGTATGTGTTCTATTAAGAACTCGGTAAATAACGCCTCTGCATTTATAAAATCTGTATCCACAATTGAGCTCTGCTGTAAAAAAAGAAGTTACCTAGGTATTGTAATTAGTAAAACCAGCTAATTCAAGGTTTCTTTGTTTTACTACCAAGACCAATATTAAAATCCTTTCCACACAGCCTGCAATGGGTGTGAAGCTACCCTAGAATGAAACACTGTATTATGTAATTCCTGTATTCATCTCTGAATTTGTTTTTCGTCTTTTTCTAATCCATCTGTGAAATTATTTGAAAAACATTTTTGCTCCTAACACATGCATCGACTAGAATAAATCTGACTTTACTTTTAGCGCCAAATACCTACAGACTGGTTCTGTACCAGATATGAAATAAAACAAAGAATCTGCGAGCAAAGATTACAAATTAGAAAACCAGTCTGTTCTCTCCTAACTAAGCCATACAGCTGAGCTGCTATAAGAAACCTAGGTCACAGTTTGAAAGTAGAATCCAGCATGTTTCTTGGAAATAGGGCAGCTGCTAAAAATAGAACATACCACTGTTAGTAAAGTGCATGCCTGTCTACGGACAAGAGTACTCTTATCTTGTAGTTAGGTAGAAGCCGTCTTTTCTAGAATATGGTCTGTGGGATTATTGGGATGTTAATAAAAATGAGAAAACAAATTATTAATTTTTTTGGGGAGCAGGATATACCGAAAACGCATAATCCGGATACGTTTACGCATAAGGCGTAATTTAGTGAAAAAAGCGTAATGATTACACCAAAAGCGTAATGGTTGGCATGTATGAATTAAATGTACAGAAGGGCAGAATACGGAGCTAATTAAAATGCAGACAATTTAAAAGTGTAATGCAATTTTCAGTTTTTTAATTCATCAAATTCGCCCCGCGGATCATATGCTACAAAACAATATCCATGTATCCATATCAGGGTTAAGATAAATTGAATAAAATAAGGGTCAATTAAGTAGTACATTAAAACCTGCTATGAGCAACCACGTGTCATTTCCAACCACAACGACCGCATCGCAAAACGGGCATAAACTCTGCTGACCTTTATTAAATCCTGGTAACAATGACCACTTACACCATTCTAAAACAAAAAAATAAAAAAAAAGATAGGCAGGCTACTGATATCTGAAATAATTTGGGTGTGCTTATAGACTTCATATTTTCTATAGTAAACCAGACTGAAGTACATGTAGATTATTCCAGCACTTAGCCTGGTTCACAGACTATTGATTGCTAACATGCATATGTACGAGTAAGACTCAGTATTCCTAAGAATGACTATCACAAGAACAGAGACACCACTGATCATATGTAATCATTTGTAATACGGAACATTTGTATAGGATTGTTCTGATCTTAAAAAACACAAACAAAAAAAACGAGTGACTACTGGTTTGTATATAGTGAGAGATGGTACAGTCCGTAAACCAGGCTAAGGTACATGTTGCGAATTGCCACTGTAGAGCCAAAATTAAGGTAGTGGTTGCGTATATTGGTTTGTTTTTAGAGGTAATCCATATTGCCTGGTGGTGAATAAGGTCTATGTCTATTAAACCAACAAGTGAGAATCGTTTGCAGGATAATGTTAAAGGCTTGTGATGTTTCGCTGGTTTTTTCCCCTAGATGTTAAAGTGATTACATCCAATCACCAAGCTGTCATCTGTTCAAGTTGGTGCGACTGGGTTACACCCTTCATTTATAGACTTAATTCCTGTATGTCTTCTTTGAATTAAGCCATTGACTTTTGTCTTTGAGTAAATAATTCTGTTTCTGGATGAGAAAATTTTTTCATTTTATTTCATTAATGGTTAAATATGCAAAGTACATGAATAGATTTTTCATATTTCCCCAAATCCTAGTTAAAACCGTCTTTACAGTCGATATTACAACTGAGCATTTAATAATGTTAACACCTAGTACCTTAATAACAATGGAAGTATCTCCAACTAAAAATAGACAAATTTTAATGCTGGAGAAAATAATTATTGTAACTGAAAGAAGTGCAAAAGAGCAGACCACTCGCAAAATAACGGTTTAAATGTCGGTAAAATAAATTTAGGGTGTTATAAAGGAAAAGGGGTAAATCAGAAAAGATTTCGTATGCCAATACATGTACATGTGATCTTCAAATGTAAGTATATCTTGGTTGCTATATACTTTTGTTTTCAGATGAATGCATACAATATTTAAGCAAAAACTTTTAATAAAGAACAGAACAGTACAGTGATAGTGGTTATTTTCTTTTACATTGTTCTGAAACTGGACCTTGGAAACTGGTCTTTTTGTACCTACCTGTTATGAGAGACAACATGTCTTGAGAGGTTTCACTGTAAAGATATTTTTTTAATACCTCTTTCTACACAGGCATTGATGGACTAACTACCCTTATACAGCATTATTGAAATTTGGCATAGCAGTCAGTAAACTACTGATTTAACAAAGGAAGTTAGTGAAAATTCCTATTTTGGAGCAGATGTATCCAAAAGGTAATATGTGATCTCTGGAAAATTGTACACAAAGATTAGTTTCCCAACATGTTCAAACTGACAAAGCTAACTATGTATATGCCCCTTCAGAAAGAAGCACAGAGCAATATTGTTACAAAGAAAAGGAGCAGAGCATGCTCAGAATTAACTAACAAATTAATGCTTATACAACTAGAGTTGACATCTGTCAACGATGTTGATTTCAACAGAGCTATAAGAAAGTGGAGCTGGAAGAAAGAGACAGATATTGTAGTTTAGGTAAATATTGACCTATGACCATTTCTTCCTCCCTTCCTTTTTTCTTTGATAAAGGGGGAGGTCTCCTTTAAAATAAAATCCTGCCATCATCTCTCCTCAAACTGCACATGGGAAACAAATTTGGAATTTCCCTTTTTTATGCAGAGATATTTAACCAGTATATGAAGGTGCTGATAGAATAAATGAAATTAGCATAGAACAAGTGATAGGGCAGATTTCAAATTGCTCAAGTTCATAACATTGTGTAAGTTAAAAGAAAACTGTACAATAGGACTGGGTGTAGTCAATAGTTTTCCTTCTTCACTATCAAATACAAGTGCCTGTGCCTGTAGTAGTATTTTGCATCTGGAGGAAATAAAATGTGATAGATTCTTGTTGTTATTCAATCGTATCCCCATGCCTGGATTTGTTCTAGGCGAGATTTTCTTTGCACGAGGAAATTGCATCATTTCTTCCGTCTTCCAAGTGTAACTGAGACATGAAATTGGTAATAATGTTTTCAAATCATTCATGTTGTACAAAACAAAGGGAGTTCAATGGAGCCACCATTATATGGCCTAAAACATTTGATAAAACTCGCTGCAACCAACAGGTAGTCTGTTTGAAAATACTGTTGATATCTTCTCATCAATGAGAACTGCATGTCTATCTGTAGTCTGCATACTGGAAATACAACCAAGAATGTCAACACAGATGAAAGGGCACCACCTACCTTCCAAAGATGGAAAGACCATCAAATTCATATGTGTATTGATATCTATTGCACCGCAGGCTGTGTATTGTGAATCATATCGATACACGGCACAGGTGTATTGTTTCATCCCTAGTATAAATATTGTAGAATTGCTCCCAGAAAGAAATTAATACTAGAATCACAAGGGCAAATTCACCTTCTTTGGAATTTTCTTTGATCCAAGTACAGAAAATAAATCTTGTAAATTTTGAAATGAAAACAAAGAACATCTGGATTTTGCATCACCACCTTACACATAGTTATTGCAACCATAAAATCATTGGCACATTCAAGCCTTCTTTATCTTTTATTGGTTTACCTAGCCCATCAGAACGTATTATTCAATAAAAGTAAAGCATCTTTGGAGTGGCAAGTGAGACAAAATTAAAAGATCCATATTGAGAATCCTATCAATGAGGGAGGCCTTTGTATACCGCGCTGAATATCCTTTGAGAAAACTATACAAATATCTTGGTCAAAGAAACTCCATGACCCCAATTCACCCGTTGACAATGCTTTTTGACAAGATAGGTAGAACAGATGTACTAAAGTATTCCAGATGTGGACTTTGTCACATAGCAAATAAATTTAATCCTTTCTGGAAAGAAGCCTTTTTAGCGTCTCTGGCAGCATGTGACCCAACAACTTCTCGTAATATTTCTGTTCAAGAAGAGCAATTCAATGACAAACTTAAGATTGGTAATAAAATGATCTTTGACTAAAACAAAACAATTGGCAAGAAAATGGAAAAGCATTTCCAGACCTGCCTACCCTTACGATTTTGCCTTAAGTCTTATGAAAATTACCCTTAAAATACGGACTTGCAGCATAAAAGCTAAAACTACGGAAAAACGTTCATTCCCAAAAAATCCAGAAAATTTGATCATCCATGTTTGATTTGGATTCGGGTTTCATATTAGAATTAGTGTAATTAGTCAGGGACTAACTTTACAGCAGTTCCTCAGACGCTTTAAACTGCACCTATTTGTTCATGCGAAGCTTCTCCAAGATCAACCTGTTGATTACAGAGTTTTTTAAAAATGGCTTCCAGCAAGTGATGCATGTTTGAGACGAAAGGGAAAACAAGCCTCTTGAAAAGTGTTAATAATCAACATAGAACAATAAAAAGGAATATTCCGATTCTTGTGAATAAAAGCTGGAAGGGGCACAATTACGTGTCTTGGACATCACGTGCCAATTTGAACATGAATCGTGGCAGGAGATATGATTGCCGTCATCATATGAAATGAAAAAGAATTTCCAAGAATTACGTCAAGCTGAGAGACAGCAACAAGCCATTGAGCTGCATAGAGTTTGGGACTGAAGTTCGTGCAACTGTACTAGTGGTAAATGAAGTCTACGCATATTTTACAAACTTTTCAGTTGAACATAATGTTTATCGTCGATGCATGTTTCGAATACCAAACTTTTAATTACGTTTTCCAGCATTACAATAGCAGTTTATGATACATTGTTACACCTTACTGAAAACTGGTCAAACTTATGAAAAAAAAAATCAACTGCCTTTACTGAGACAACTCGTCAGGGTTGGCAGGTTTGCATTTCTACAGGAAATCAATTACTAAAACAGTGACTTTTTTCAATTTTCAAATTTAAAAGACAAAAATGTCCTTAAAAAAACCCCCAAACTATTGTTTAATTTTAAATATCTCAAATAATCAATGTTCGAATCAATTAAAGGTTTTATAGATCTAACTTTTATAGACATCTTATACTTTTCCAGGAAATTCAACCGAAATGATTCAATAGTGTAGTTGAAAAATTAAATCTCAATCATTTATGTTCAATTACTGAAAATCGAAGCTTGATCATTTTACTTTTCTGACAAATCTTTGACTAATTTGATTAATGGTCAAACAATTGCTATATCTCTTGTGGTCTACATGAACAAGCAAAGGAACAAAAGTAATAACTGTAGCACTAACAAAGACAGAAAACAATACATTTCATACAAAACAAACATTCCTCCCACACCTTTTTTAATGGCCTTTCTCAAAGGGGGTGAGGGGAAGAAGACCCAGTCTCTCACTGGGACGAACGATCTACTGGGTGAAAAGAATTTTCAGGAATTCAATATAAGACCACTTCCCTTTAATGGTGTTGACACCGTCTCTATATTCTATTCTTTAGCAATAATAAGATTCAAATTAGCTACTGCAGTACATGTATTGGATGTCAGCTTTGCATCATTTTCGTTTAAAACAAAGACATCATTAGCAGTGTTTTAATGTAAACTTCATTTAATAGTAATCATCCATTCAGGAGGTTTTGCGGATTTTTTGACAGTCATCATAGCAGCGATATTGGATTTATGACTTGGTGAAACTCCCACCACCCATCCCCCAACATAATGATCATCCATTCATTGGACAACATTTTAAGTCTACTGGGGAAAAACCCAATTCCAAAAACCCAAAAAACAGTAGAGACAATATTTATGGTTGTGGCAACATGATTTCAGAGACATTTTCAGTACGGTTATGGAAGTGATATTGGACATCAGATCGGCACCATTTTCATTTAAGAACAACAAGACATCATAAAAAGTCTTCTTGTAAAATCACACATCAGTATGACTTTCTGTTTAAGTAAAACTGTAATGGCAAGATTCTCAAGAATGCTGCCATGTCAGCCATATCTGAAGTCAGACAGGCACCCTTTTCATTTTTACAACCAAATAAACAAGTCTTTTAATAAAATCACAAAGTTGATATGATCATCCAGACTGTCAAGATGGCCACTGTGGTGGCCATTTTGGACACCAGATCGGCACCATTCTCATTTAGGACCAAGCAGATGTCGTATGATGATGTTTGGTGAAAACCCCATGTTGAGTGATCATCCATTCGGAAAAGGAGGAACATTTTCAAGATTGTTCTGGGAGCCATTCTGGACATCATATTGGTACCATTTTTCATTTAGAATCAATTAGACACTGTAAGAAGTCTTTTGGTGATAATGATTTTTGAGATGGATGCCATGGTGGCCATATTGGACGTCAGATCAGCACCACTTTCATTTAGGACCGTCTGTAATGAAAACTCCATTTTGATATCACCATCAATTCAGGCGGACGTGTAACAAGATTTTCAAGATGGCTACTGTGGTGGCCAAATTGGATATCCAATTGACACCATTTTCATTTAGGCCCGAGTATACAAGAACAAGAGTTTCAAATTCAGATCGGCATCACTTTCATTTAGAACCAAGTAGATGTCATAAGAAGTTTGGGGTGGGGTTTTCTCGTGAAAATCAAATGCTGATAGGACCATCCATTCTGGAGTAGTGACAAGATTTTCCAGATGGTACTGTGGAAGCCATGGTTGATGTCCTAGAAGATTCATTTTCATCAAGGATTGAATAAATCATGGAATGAATGCATGTGCAAAGTTTTGAATACGATTCTTGAAGTAGTGTAGGAGGAGTAGCAATAACAAACTTGTGTTAACAGATGGATGGGTGATAGACAACAAACCATCCCATAAGCCATCTGGTCTACAACCAGCAGAACTTAAGAACAAAAAACCAACAAACAACACAGACCTCTCAAGTTAAAACTTGTACTGCCACACTCAACATGTAACAAAATTAAATCAAACTCTAACATCATCTATGTCAGCCCTTTCCATGTTCTTGTCATCAATACATTAAGAAACTCTAATCCTCTGAGCTCACTCACCTCTCTGTGACAGGTGCTCCCTCTGGTTTCTTGGCAATTACAAATTTACAGCTAAGTCCTGCATCCTTCACCATCTGGTCACCAAGGAACTGCAAGACATTTCAAAATGTACACTAAACATGAGCTAAAAAAAAAAAGAAGAAGAAAATTGTCTATGGATAGCCGGTTAGAACAAATGGAACCTTTTCTTAAATCACTGCACATAAATGAAAAAGTTTTATGGAGCAGATTGATTTTCTTGATATTTCACACATGCAACATTATGTAATGGCATTAGAAACAGAATTTCAAAGCTGTCACGATGCAGCAATGGTGCCAGGATTATAACAAAAGGCGAGATCCCCCCTTGTCACCAAAATAAAGGGGGAATAGGGGAAAAAAAAGGTGGGGGGAAAGACAGCCATAGTTCACTGTTAACATAACACTGAAATATCCCTCTTTCTTTCTGCCTGCTCCATTCTGTTAAAGCTCTACTGAAATCAAAATTCTCAAAAGATGTCTCCTCTTGTTGGAAAAGTTGGAAATCTGATCTCTGCTTCAAAACAATCCTTTTTGCGAACACGTGCTATATAAAAGTTTCACTCTCCTTATTCAGTGCTTTGCCATAGGCTATGGATTTTGTACCATAATGGTGAATTAGTGTTTCAAGTCCACCACTTCCATAGTCTGCTTGTTCAGACTGAGGTAATTTGATCAATCTATAACTTACTTTGAATTTCAATTTAGATTCTAATTTATTCAATTTACCTTAACCCTTAGAGTGCTAGGGAAGTTTGCAGCACAAGATTTCTCAGAAATGAAACTTTCACTCTACTTCTAAGCTGCCTGTTTTTAACTAGGCTTCGTAAAATCAGTTAAGAACTGTGTTGCATTCAAAATCAATTTCGGGTTCAAAATCACCCACTGTTATTTCCAGTAGTACTTTCCTGACATGCCATCTTATTTTATGTCAATCTCTCATGTATATCGGACTCGCATTCAGCTCATCATTGCTATTATCAGCAAGAATTTACCAAATTAAATAGTCATTTTGTATGTTTGATCTTATGGCAACTTCTTTTCGACAGCCTGCATCAAATGTACCCGAAACATGCCCCACGTAAGCAGTGCCTTGTGTTTCAACAATGCACCTGGTCTAGTGTTCCATACCTTTTCAATATAGACGGAACAAATTGCCTTGTCTGCCTGTCCCTTTGGATTAACGATTAAAACTCCACTTGGCATCTTTTCTTTTGGCATAGTCTCGTGTTGAAACACAAGTAGCAGTTTCAGTTTCATACCATTTAGTAAACAACTGCTGTGAAATGTTCTCATTTCCTTAAGTCCTTGAGGTCATTGTTTTGTTTCTAACTGGGTGCACAGCTGAATTTCCCAGCATATAAAAATATACAGGAGTTTTGTCCTTATATTTCATGTATGCCCGATTAAAATCATTTTGTTTCCTCCCATTCAAAACAAATTTTAAAAAACTATCCATTTTCTCAACCAACAATTTCTGTGCTATGCAAGTGCATCGTCAGTGCAAGTCCATGATATCACATAAATCGTGTACACTATACAACTGAAGCTTTTCATCACCATTAGCCATCAATCTAATGACATTTCTGGTGATTGCATACCTAGTTTTACAGTGCTCCAGGAAGCAACTTGTTCAAACCAACATGCCAAATTGCACAAAACTTTTCCATTACTCTAATTTTCAGAGAACCAACTTTTATTGCACCAGTCATGTACCTGTTTCTCCAACATGCCAAATTAACATTCTGCAGCGCTTCTCTGCAAAGTCAGTAACTTTAAACTCATGTGCTCCATTGTACACATTACATTTTCTTTTCCCCATATTGGTAAAGTACCGAAGTTTAGCATTTTATGATGTACGATCTCTAAAAGACAAAGTACACAGTAATTGACAGAACACTGACAATTCATAAACTTTGACCATTAATATATTTACAGGCAGAGACTGTAATGGACACTTTGATCACAGTCTTGTCAAATGATTGCCACAACTGAAAAGGTATAAATTGCATGGTATGATCAAATGGACTAGACATGGCAAAGATGAAGTATCAGTTCATGGCACAATCAAAAGATTGTCCACTGGGAATAACAAAGCAGTGCTGATTTTACATGCTAAAGAGTTAAGTTAGGATTTATCAAGTTTGCAGCTGTATCAAAACATTGTGAACTGGGAAAACAAAGCTAGTTCAGCCTACAATCTAAGCCAATAAGGTTAGATTTTTTTAAAAATTACATGTCTCGCTTATGCAGAATCCCTCTTTTCTGACACTGAAAAACCAAGAGCAAGAAACTATAATTATTTTTAGCAGAGCCTGAACAATAGTATGAACACAAATTTAACTAGACCTATGACCAGGGATTTATGAATCATATTGCCCGACTCTCAGGACAAGCTCAAATTTGCATGGCACAAGTCTGCAGGCAAGTCCACAAAAATGAGTCAGAGACACAAGCTGCAAGAAATTATATTGAACGTCAATGTACGAGTTAAACGGCAACTCTGTGTGAGGTAATTAGGGCTGTTCCATTTAGACATACATGGTACCCAGGGAAGGCAGTTTTTAAAAAATATATGCCAGGGTACTTTGATTTCTCAGAGTTCGTATTAAAAATGATAAGAATATCCCAATTTGCATCTTTGGGTGAGTAACCCACTTTAAAAGTGCATTCCCTGGGTCCCATGTATGTTTTAATGGAACAGCCCTTACCAACAAGAGGTCATGCACAGCTCCTAATGCTCAATGTTCCGCAAGTTTTTAACCTTGGGATCACACCACAATACATATATCAATACATTTATTTAGCGATTATATATAGCACATTTTTCATCTCCACAACTCACTACAGTTTCTCTAATCTATTGTATGTGTTAGTTCCATCTTGTAGTCAAGGTCAATATCAGTCTTGCATTTTCTCATACAGAAGATGTGATAATAAGAATAATAACTATTTAAAACAGGTTTTGACAAATAAGAAGTAAATATTTACATTTCAACTTAACAGCAACATTGTAATCGTAATATCTGTACACATCAGGGATTAGACAACTATCAGGTTCAAAGTTAGCCTCTGGCAGTTTGTCCAAGGTTTTGAAAGGTAGTTTTGTACAACTCGTTAGATTTTCTCGGACAGGTGTGTTTGGAAATACTCATCTCTAACAATGAACTATTTGGTGGATTTCATTCAAAATGTGATTATGTTAGGAAAATGTAGCACCTACAGGTGGCGTTCATATGTCACAAAATAATTACAGGAGACTCAATACATTCTGCTTGGCAAATAATAAAATGGACACAAACAAGTTCTCAAATCATTCGAAATATTTGAATATATGTCACTGATTTGAAGGCAACTACATCATAAATGTAAAATAAGTGTTCACAAATCCTCCAGCTGCAAGTATAAATGAATCGTTACAGTCTTGTTTCAATTTCACTCTCTCTTAAAAATATACCCATTTCCAGACTATTCTACCTATCCGATTATCTTTCTAAATACCTCTGCTTTTACTATTCCAACTATAGCTGCATTTGAACTCTAATCTACATATTTATCTACATGCATTATTTACAGATATATTTTTATATAAGATTAACTATCAACATATGGCTGTAAGGTGCAAACAGAGATACAAAGGAAACAATATATATAATGTGATTTGCTTAAACTATACCATCTACTGGCTTTTTATTTTACTACAGTTGGGATATACTGTTTGGGGAAAACTAATTTTCCAAGTGCAAGTTCAATTTTCCAGTCTGCTTGACTGGGGCAAGCTGACTTTTATAAAATTTGTAAATCTTCGCTATTGACTGACGGAAAGCCAAGAGTAACATTACATTGTGCGAATAAGAACAAGATCAAGAAATGAAGGCTGAGAAATGACCCAAGAGAGACGGAATGGAAGCCAGAGAACTTTTTTAAGGTGATCATAACCATCAAGCAGGAGCTTTACCTCTGCCAATCGCTTTGCTGTACTGATAGAGGTCGACTTCTGCTGACCATAATCCTCCAACTTTCTGGACATACTTCTCTTCTCTGCAATCAGCTCAAAAAGTTCAGAGTCTGGCATGTTAGCTGCCTACAGAAAAATAAAACTACATAGAAGCTCTCATGATGAATAATGTATATACATGGTTTATACAGATATTTCATCAGGAAATATATAAAAAGGAATTTTCAAGCACAATAAATATCTTCGTATAAACTGGGAATGAATGTTGATTATCAAAGTAGAGCTCACAAACTTCAGAATAATGTGCATTTATCTCATCCACACTGGACAGATAAAAATCTTATTTGCTCGAGATCTAAATCCTTCTCAAGGGTTCATGCAAATGTTTTTAAGTTCATTGCTGTCGACATTTTGTTCTTTTAATACTTTTCACTGTTGCCAAAAGATTTCAAAGCACTTTTACTCCTAGATCTAGCTTGGGTTACTTTCAGTCTACTAGTCCCTAGGGGGTTACTTTCAATCTACTAGTCCCTAGGGGGTTACTTTCAATCTACTAGTCCCTAGGGGGTTACTTTCAATCTTCTAGTCTCTAGAGGGTTACTTTCAATCTACTAGTCCCTAGGGGGTTACTTTCAATCTACTAGTCCCTAGGGGGTTACTTTCAATCTACTAATCCCTAGTGGGTTACTTTCAATCTTCTAGTCCCTAGGGGGTTACTTTCAATCTACTAGTCCCTAGGACTTTAGAGCTAAGGTCCAATGCAAAGACATTTCCTGCCAAATTGCACCCCAGTACGTTTGCACAAGATGCAAGTCCTCTAGTAATACTTCATTTATTGCAACTATTAAAAAAAATCAACACTGTATTCTACAAGTAATGTTTCAAGTGATTTTAGGGCCAGAAACATACCATTTTGAGACTTTTATTTTTTATTGCCATGACCAGTACGAAAATCACTGGCAACTTCCTCACCATCAGTACAACCAGAGGCAAGTTTAGCTGCTAATGATCCTATGTCCTTCAACAAACATGTAGCTCTAGACAACAGAACATCCTTTATTTTTCATCATGAGGTGATTACCATTACAACCAAGATCAAGTGGTATTAAGGACTTGGGTAACCCAACCATTTTTCATGCATTTTCAAGCATTGTTGCCCATATTTTTGGAGCCAACTTGAAATTCATGTACAAAACCCAACAAAATTCAAGCATCTTGAATCCTGAATATAAGACACTTTAAGCAAGGCAAATTATTCTAGTATATGCCGATGATGTATAGTACAGGAATGAAGTAAAATGTAAGCATTACAGACTTTCATTTTAATCACATTTGAGCAGAGCTTATTTACATGAGAAAGTTTTCCATTAGGATCATAGCAGCAGACCTAGTGCATTATTTACACAAGAATGCATTGCACATTTTCCATTCAGATCATAGGAATTGTGCTGTTACTTTATTTACATGAGAGTTGTTTTCCATTAGAATCATTGGAGTTGTGCTAGAGCTTTGTTTACACGAGAAAGTGTTGCATGTTTTCCATTCAAATCAGAAGTTAAGCGAGCACTGAATTTACATGAGAAAGTGATGCACATTTTCTATACAAATCAAAGGCATTGAGCTAGCATTCTATTTACATACAAAAGTGTTGCAAATTTTGGATTGTAAGAGCGGAGCTAGAGCTTCACTTTTTTCCATTCAAGAATATAACAGCAGAGCTTCACAAACATAAGATTTAATTTCTATTAGGCTAACAGGAGTACAGCTTTATTTACCTAAGAAAGTGCTCATGTTTTTCCATATTTGTACTGCAGCAATACAGCTAGCACTTGATTTACAGGAGAAAGTGTATGTTTTCCAATTCTTTGGTATTATAGTAGCAAAGCTAGCACTTCATTTACATGAGAAAGCATATTTTTTTTATTATTTGGATTGTAGTATTAGAGCTAGTAATTTACATCAGAAAGCACATTTTATATTTTCTATTACAATCATAAAAGAGCTAAATTTGCACAAGTACTGTACATTTATTTTGTGGTTTGGCACGAAGCAAACAAAGAATGTATGTGCAAATTTTTTAACCAAGTCATGCTGGAGGTTAACAATATAAAAACATAAGAACCCTACCTTGCTATACAGTATGTCTAGCCATGTAAGAACCCTGCCTTACTATACAGGACATCTAGCCAGTAGTCAGCCAAAGTTCTCCATGTAAGAACCCTACCTTACTATACAGGACATCTAGCCAGTAATCAGTCACTGTTCTCCATGTAAGAACCCTGCCTTACTATACAGGACATCTAGCCAGTAGTCAGCCAAAGTTCTCCATGTAAGAACCCTACCTTACTATACAGGACATCTAGCCAGTAGTCAGTCACTGATCTCCATGTAAAAACCCTACCTTGCTATACAGGACATCTAGCCAGTAGTCAGCCACCTTTGCCACAGCTGCATAGCACTCTTCTAAAGTTTTTCCCTTCAGAAAGGCCTCAAACACTGAGGACTGTAATATCTTGATCAGTTCCAACTCTCCATTCCTTTTCACTTCAAATCCCTGTGGAAAATGATTTAACAGGATTAACATGAATTTAAATTCCCAGATATGCTGCCATGATCTTATAAAATGGGGAACCCCCTCCTCCCCTTGTCAACATGGGGGAGTTTGGCATATGCTTTGCTAACTTAAGAAAGTTGGGAAAGTGTTCTTCATAACTGTATTGCACAATTTTCCATGGCTCACAGGTATTGGCTCGGTTATCTCTGCTCCAAAACAAGACTTGTACTAAAATGAGCTGTGCCAAAGTTTCATTTTCATCAATCCATCTTTTGCCAACTACAATGCCAGATTTCTTATTTATTCCATTATGCTGTATTAGGTTATTCAACAGGTGATTTGATTAAAATAAAAATATTCGTACTTTTTCAGTTTCTATTTGATTCTTATTTATTCAATTTATTTTAACCCTCAGATTGCTAGCAGGTTTTAGCACAGGATCCCTTAGTGCTAAAATGTTTGAGAAAAAGAAAAAAAAAACAAAATTGCACTCTACTTTCAAATTGCCTGCATTTTAATTAGGCATAGCCTTTTCTACATTTAATTTCAAAATGCTACAAATACATGGTTGACCAGCATACCTTCAGTTTTTGTCTATGCCGTATGCAAATTAAAGTTCTTGTGCAAAATGTGATGCAACCAAATTACTGCAAGTTCAAAATTCCTACAGAAAATGTAATGTTATAACAGAATTAATGAGATCAAATCTTTTGAAAATGCATCGATATAACAAGACAATAATGATTTCAGTTCCTATCAAAAACATCTGTAAAAAATTCTTCGTTCATTCTCCTACATTTTAAATTGAATTTGAGCCCTGCTAAAATTATGCAACAGATGGATAAAGTTCTATTCAAAAGGGGCAGTGTGATCAAATTAGGTCTAAAAACAGTATTTAACAAAATAACATGATCTAGTTATTCTTAATATGAAGCCTCACACCCAATTCAGTTTCAAATCATGAATTCAAAAGTTGTCAAGTAATAAATATTGAGTAAAGTTCCAGGTTAAACTACTGGTATATAACTGACAAACTAACATTCATTTCCTTCTGACAAATCAACATTTCCCCCAAATGAAGCAATTTAAGAGGAAAGTTAAATGTATGAATAAAGTGGGAAAATTCTTCTCTCCATACATGACAACCCACCAAGAGGTATCAGCATAATAATTGCTATTATAAGTGGCAAAAGAGCGTAATTTGGGCATAAAAAGTGTAATCTATATATTACACACCAGAATTACAGCACATATGAAAAAGATGCTATTTTACTACTAACCTTTGATTGGTAAAAATTCTTGTCATAAACGGCAAAACCAGTATGGATTAGAACCAGAATACAAACACATAATATACTGAAAAAATTATTTATACTCAGAACTCACTTCAACTTTTCTACATTTGCAGCTTTGGTTGAATGATCATGAAGTGGAATCCTGTAATGATCGTGGTGAGGTGCTCAGGGTGCTGTATTACATTACTCTCATATTCTTCTTTTAAAGTTTGCAAAACAGTGTTGATTTGTCCCTTTTTCTGATATGACATGTTTTGAAGTTTGAAAAGATCCATCTGCTCTAATTTTTTCCATCATAAAACGTCCACAACTCATACCATAAACCGTTTCACTTAACATCTGGTGCCATTTTCTTTAAAAATATAGACCGGTTCATTACCTAACTAGTATATCAAAAAAATGAATCTTTTAGGTAAAGTTCATTTATGAAGAAACCAGTCTGTTTTCTTGGAAAGGTGTTATATATAGTTGCTATAAATAGTAAATAAGTGATCGTATGCTATTCTTACACAACAATCCCCTTTTTAAGAATATTCTCAAATTTATACACATGAAATTAAAGAGATGATAATAAAAATGACAAAAACAACTTTTTTTGCTTCAGTTTTATTTTATTTTTTAATGTAGCAGAAAAGTGTAATCCATATAGTCCATCGGAAAATGTTAACTTGGTGAGAAAAAAAAATGCATAATGATTACGCCAAAAGCGTAATGGTTGGCATGTATGTCTCTGGTCCAGGAAATTTGTGTTTACATGAATATTAATGTCTTTCCTTCTTAGCAATATAAAGTTACTGACATTAACTTTATCTGCAATAGGAGACTACTATGGTCCAAACAAACTTTGATGAGAGCCTGAATATACCAACATTTAGCATTCATGTAACTTCTAAAAGTAACTCACCTTAAGTTCAGCCAGGGAGCCATCAAAGTTAAAGACTGCATATCTCTTCTTCAGTTTTTTTCCCTCTTCCTTTGATGCGGGTAAAATCATGGCTAAATATGGCCCATCCACCTCAAAGAAAATGGAGTTTTCACTACGGATGGAATAGTTCAATGTGGATGGATCCACCAGTTCCTGGTACTGGTCATTAGTGAAGTAATCCTAGGAATAGGCAAAAATAATAATAATATCATTAAAGCGCATAGGGGCTAAACTTTGTTAACATTTTGGTGGCATATCCCAAAAGAAGTTAACTATGCCCAGTATGTCAAGTCGAGCCTCCCGCCACCCTTTCTGGCTTCAAAATTAAATATAAAGATCAATTTCCATGCTTCCGTGGCCAACAGTACCCACCAAACTGACAAAATCCGAACACTTGGTCACTCAAGTCTGAAATTTAGGTCAAACTTTGCAAGATGTCTCCAAGAAACGAAGATGCATTACTTTCTAGCCAAAAGTAAACATACAAAGAAACACTAATCAATAGGACTTTTCTTTACAAACTGCTAATATGGAATTTGAAGCAAGAAAACAGTCAAACATTTTCCCCAAGATTCTCTGACCACAGACCTTCTGCAAAGACTTGATCAAAAACCCAACAAGATCCTGATACAGGTGCTGACAAGCACTATATAATAATAATAATAATAATAATAATAATGAGGACTTTGTATAGTGCCTAATCTTTAGAAGCTCTAAGCGCTTTACAACATTTGACAACACTTAAAAAGCGTATTTAATGATATGATTACAAAAATAAAAACAAACACCACGAAATTAGAAACAGAAAACATGCTGTAAATATTTAAGGTAAGGATACATCTTTAAGTCCGTTCTTGCAGTTGAAATAGGGGAGTTTTAAGAGCGCTCTTGAATGAGATCATTGTCTTTGTGTCTAGGTGCAGTGGGCAATTCGTTCCACGTTGCTGGGCCCTGGTTTGCAAAAGAGCGTGGTCTATATGATTTCATTTTCATAGTGGGAATAACGAGAACACGAGTGTCAGAAGAGGAGCGTAAGTATCTTGCTGGTGTGTACACATGGGTGAGGTCAAATAGGTATGTTGGACTGGAGCCTGTCAGTGAAACGTAGCACAGAGAACAAATTTTGTGTTTAATTCTGGATCGTATGGATAGCCAGTGCAGGGTACAGAGCAGGGGAGAGGTGTGCTCTGATCATGGTACTCTAAAGGATGATCCGAGAAGCTGTGTTTTGAACTTTTTGAAGTTTCTGGAGTAGATATTGAGATGAACCAGACAGAATTGAGTTACAATAGTCCAGTCTTGAAAGTACTAAGGAACACACAAGTGTTTAGTGGCATCAACTGAAAGATACTTG